>JAPYYX010002703.1:0-14667 GCA_030522605.1 Cremastinae sp. B BG-2022a
ATTTTTACTTATTTGAGGTATAAGAACATGCTCGCCAAATTTTATCAAATTCTTATCATTTTTCAATTTCCTATGTGTTTAACATGCGATTGTAAATAAATGGTATCGAAACCCCTTAAATATCTCCTGAATATCAGAACGAAACGTAATTGAGCGCATACGTCACTCCGCGATCATTTCCTCTAACGAGTCTCCAATGCGTTGCTAATTTTACTCCAGAAATGAAGCAGTGTGTTCCGGATTCGTTTGACTCGGAAACATCGACAAAGGCCCACCGAATTTCGAAAAGGGTAAACGCGGCGAGAGCGAGCAAGCGAGGAAACGATCGGGGCGTTTCGACCGCAGAACGCCGAAACGCGTTCGAGCTCCTCGGAGAGTCGCCTCGCGGCTTTCCACGTCCCCGAAGCGGCGCAAAGTTACTATTTTTCTCTCCTTCCTTCCTTTTTTATTCTTCCCATGCGTGCACATAGTGTAGACTCTTCAGCGGAGAGAACGCGAACGCGCTTTATCGCCCATTCGCGGGCTCTTGCAAAACGCTTTTTCACGTTTACAGCGATGACATCGTTTACCCTCCCTTCGTTACGACACTCCCGCCATCAATTGAAAACAAAATGAGTAGGATTTTATTCGTTTCAATTTCGCATCAGCGAATATTCTATTTTTTCCAGTAAAAATAATTTCCGCGCGCGCGCTCAATTTTCATCGACTTTTTCATATTAAAATTATCGAATTATCTAAACAAGAATTATTTGCTTGAAAAAAAAGATGAATTTTTAACAAAATAGTCCGGTAGGAAATTCATGACATGGTCGTTAAACGTGATAAAGAAGCTATCGCACGCCCACGAGCAAAGCTCAATCGTTCATCTCTTGTCTTTTGAACTTCCGTTCCGTGTGCTGGTGGAGAAGCATTTTCATTTCGATCGCTCGACTGGAATTATGAAATCAGAAATAAAAACTTGAGATTGAGCACAGATTCTCAACGAAAAAAAGCGAATGCTGATGTCGTTTCCGAGGGGAAGAAAAAAACTGATAGCAACTTCGAAAGTCGTTAGTCGAGCTGAAATTTGAGCTCGTGGACTGTTCTCGAGATTTCCTGAGTCTCGGACTTCGGGACGGACTTTCTTTCGTGAAAAAGAGCGGAAAACTTTTCTAACGTACTGAATCAATTGACCAATTTTCCAGAATCTCGGATTTGACCTTATTTTTGAACCTCGAGATTTATTGTGACTTTTTTTTATAATCAAAATATACAATATTATCTTTTGAAGATAAAAAATAAATAATAGTACTTTAACCACGTTGTTACACTCATTTAAATCAAGGTGATATATTTAACCCGTACGATTGCGAAAGGTAAAAGGGATCTTCCTGTTTCCTCAGAGATTTTTTATAATTTAGAAAAATCGACAAGAGTATCGGCACGTACTCTTTTTTTCTTCGATTATTTGTTTATAACTTCATCACAGAGAACACGGTGTAGCTCGAATATTTTCGATACAGAGGACACTTTTGAGCTGATTTTTAACTAACACGAGTGCGAGAGAGACAGATGCAAAACCAATTTTTTAATTTCTCCGAAATTTTTGATATTTTAGAAAAAAAAGAAGAGAATCGCATTCCTCTTTGATCGAAAGAGAACAAAATGCTCTGGTTCTTTATTTTCTTCGAAAATTTATTATATTCAGAGAAAACAGCAAAGTTCGATTTTGCACGATATATACAACACTCAAACTTTTTTATAATTCAGAAAAAGCGACAAGAGTATCGGTACGTACTCTTTTTTTCTTCGATTATTTATTTACAATTTCGTCACAGAGAACACGGTGTAGCTCGAATATTTTCGATACAGAGGACACTTTTGAGCTGATTTTTAATCCACACGAGTGCGAGAGAGACAAAGAGGATGCAAAACTAATTTTTTATTTTCTCCGAGATTTTTGATGTTTTAGAAAAAAAGAAGAGAATCGCATTCCTCTTTGATCGAAAGAGAACAAAATGCTCTGGTTCTTTATTTTCTTCGAAAATTTATTATAATAATAATAATGGAGTTTATTGGTAGCGCAGTACATCTTTATACATGTTTTTTTTCCATTTCTCATTTGTTTTCTACAAGTGTGGTGAGATACGTGTGTTGCGCTTCCAACGAGCCATCGACCGCGGTCCTTCAGCTCAAAAATTTATTATATTCAGAGAAAACAGCAAAGTTCGATTTCGCACGATACAACACTTGAACTTCACCTTATAATAAAACATATAATTTAACTTTTTAGGTTTTCTTTCAATCATCGACAAATTTGGCCAACATCGAATAAATTATTTCATTTCAAATAGTGCGAGTAAGAAAAAATAAAAAAAATGTGATGAATAAGTAATATTTTTGAATACTCACCTCGATATGAAGATTTGTAAATATTGAGTTACACGGAGAATTTTAAAGCGCCGTAAGAAGTCTGAATCGGTCGCTGGACCGGTACTGACTGAGTCAAAAGCGAGAGTCGCGGGGCCGACGAGCGGCGATGGCGATTCCGAGGATGATCTCATCTCGCATCTTTCACATCGCGAAGTCTTGATATCTCGAACATATGCTCTCGAGCATATACTACTTCCCTTTTCTGCTTATTTTCTTTCATCTTTCCTCGATACACCGACGTTACAATAACACACGCGATGTATAATTTTTTTCTATACACGCGAAAAAAAAATACTTATTATTTTCGACCTTACATCTCTTGCTCTTTATTACCGTTATTTTTCGAAGTTCATATCTTTGTTCAAACAATTTTGCGTGAGCATGCAAGGAGAAAATCCAAAGAAATATTTTTTAGATGTATTTTAATGTTTCACGCTAGCTTTGCGTTCAACTTCGGTTCTGCAGAGCTAAATCTCCGTCTTTTACTGAAGTATCAAAAGCGCGAGACGAGGAAAACAACTAGAGGGATTAAAAATAAAAAGAAACGTTTGTCCCAGAATCTCGATGAAGGAGTCACAACAGAGAATATGCTTTTTCTTTTTTCCGTTCTACATTCCTCGTAATATGATAGGTATATTATGCTAAATGCAAAAAGGTACAATACAATTGATGTTTGTTGATTTTTTTCTTTTTCACATATCGTTTCAACATTATTTTTCATCCATTATTTCCTCCTTTTATTCTTTCACTCTCTTATCGTAGTAACGTTGTCCACTGAGTTATACACACAAGAGTAAGCCCCGTCCCGGAGGGGCCAAATAAAAATTGTTTTCTACAAATTAATCATAATAATATTAATAATTCACAACTTCATTATCGCCATTCTCTATTTATAAATCGTTATAACTATTTGTGTTTCGCGTTTTCTGGCTTTTGTTACTTTTTTTCTCTCCCCTCATCACTACACGTGTCTTTTCGATAATTTAACTCATCTTGCAGTCTCCTTGTCACAATCGTTATCTCGATACTTACAAACAAAACAAAACATTCACACTAATAAATGTTTCCGAAACTTTATTTATTCTTTCTCTCTTTTCGCGGAGTCCTCCTTCATGTTTGTATATGTGTATTATATATATTACGTGTGTAAGTGTACATATTGCATTTTCACGTCACTGATGATGTTCTGTTCTTCGCGTCCTCGGATTTTCTTCCTACCACTTTTCGCAACGTTGAAAATATGTCCTCCGTGTGTATCGCGGTCTAAATAAGAAGAATCTGAATTCGAATATTCAATCATCGGTGTGTCTCTGTCACTTGTTTCTCTTTTTTTCTTTCAATCATAAACGCGAAATGCAGAAAAAAGTTTTTTTTCACGATACTTCGACACCTTCGAAAAACTGTAAGCTTGACGCCAATTCAGTCACACGAGAAAATACAATTTTTACGTAGGCCAAACGCGAATCCCTTCATGCTATCCATATTTTCTATCTAGAGACGTCTTTTTTTCAATTCTAAAAAAACACGTACCATCGGTACTTGATAAAAATTTCCGTGGCTAATCGAGGCTTTCACAGATTTGATTCGAGATAAAAAGAAAAAAAACCGCCCCCTCGGTCTGTTTTTTTTTGTTTTGCTCTGCTCGTGTTTTTTATTTCCGATCATCGCGGCAGCTTCGTACTTATTTATCACAGTGGAATACCAGCCAATGACACGTCATTTGAAAATTTTTGTTTCTTCCTTTTTGGTAAATCTGTGAAAGACTCGCGAGATAAAATAGAAACGGAAGAACGAATCGAGTAATTAGAATGTAAAAATTCGAGGTTATTCGCGAATCGCTCAGATCGAAGAGTATAGAAAAATTCCATTCAGCGTGCAGAACTGGTGGCGAATGATCGTACTAGCAGATTTTTGAGCGAACGCGAAAGTTCGCCGAACAAAATTTACAATCTTACAGTTTAGTAATACTATTTATTATATATAATCATCATATTTACTCGATAAATAATAATTATTATATATAATAGGTATTTTAGTGACAAAAGCAGTCATGATGATTAACTCTTTTCTCTCTTTCGGAACCTCTTTCAGCGTATAAACGTGTGTACAAAAATGGTCTGAAAGGAAAGAAAAGATCACGAATCTTCGTCAATTCAGCTCAATGAAATTTCACGTTTTTCGTCTCTTCGACTCCAGCAACGCTAATTGCAATCTTTCTGAAGATCTCGAGTGGCTCTATCGTTCGGTGGAAAATTGAACCTGACACAAATGATTATCGAATCACGAAGACGAAGGTCCATGCGCAGTTCGGGAGATCATCATCGTGTCTTCTCTTTATTTCATCAATTTCAATAATTAATAAATAACTAAATTTATTTTCCCTAACCTCAAAGTCTCGGTGAGTCGATAATTATTCAATCTCCTTCCTCGATTCTCCGCACTCACGTTAAACATTTATTTACTTTTTAAACCTAAACAATAATTAATTAATTAATAATAAATTCCTACGGTTATAATAGTAATGTTAATTGTAACGTAACACCGAGAATTTCGAGGATAGAAATTAATTCGTGTCTTTCTTTTCTTTCGTACCAGAATGACGCGATCCGCCGCTCGTTTCTCCATACAAAATTCGAGCAGCGAAACGTTTTTATCCGCGAAATCGAGACATTGTATATTCTTCCGTAAAGTTTTCCGTTCTTCGCATACTTCGAGATACATTTACCTCTGAAAACCTACGTTTCGCAAGTACGTTCGTCATCTTTCTTGCACAATAAAAACGAATTCATTTTGATCGAAATAAAAAATTTTCGAAATTGATAAAAATGTCTGGCTAAATCGAAAAAAAAAACTAACGTGTGTTTTGTTTGCTAAATTACTCCAACAACGTGAAATGCGATTCAACATTATTCGAGTAATGTTCATTCATCCAAATCGTACAAATTCGTTTTTTTCCTTCATCGTTCTTTCGAATTAACCCACGATTAATCGGTACGGTGGCTTACGAATACGGAACTTTCAATTCGTGTGAATACCTGAGAGATACATTTTTAATCTTGGGGCGGAGAGAAATTATTCAGGGGCTGCGGGAAGTTTGACGATGGAACAGAGAGAGCGTGGTGGATGCTCAAAGAAAAAGGAAAGAAATATAAAAGCAAAATCACTGGCCGGATATTGCAGGAAAAAGCAAATCGTTGCTCGATAGGTGGAAAATCGATAATTATATATTAAATTCGACCTTTAGAAACTTATGTCGTTATGCTTTATTACGTAGCTTTCCATGTTCGTCTAAGGGTCATCATCGTAGAAATAACTTTTTAGAGCTTAATAGCCGCGCTCGATCGTCAGAGAATTCATCATCATTCTTTTTTCCTCAACCTTTTTGTGGAAAGGAAAAAAAAAGTACGCAGAAGAAAATATAATATGCGACCTATATAAATATCTGTTATCTTACGAGGTCAAAATTTATATATAATTATAATTAAGATCGGAAATTTTATTTCCCCGGATTGTATGATCGGTTTAGCGACGATTTGAGGATCGTGACGAGGAAAAGAAGAAAAATAATAGTAATAATTAATATAACAAGAATGAGACCAGCCACAGGCGAGAGAACGATTTTCTCACTTCGTCTCATGGCAGTTTATATGCATCGGAGATAAAAAGCAGTCTATCTTTTTATTTTTCGTCTTATTCCTTCCTCACTATCCTCTCACACCACGTCGTGAAAAAAAAGGACCAAGAGTACAAAAAAGCCTCCAAATCAAAGGATCATCGTATACTTTCAATTTTCTATCGAAACGTTGAACGAGAAAAAAAAACGCCGGCTGAGTCGACGAGCGATCGACGTACACGATTATTCACTGTTATTCTTTGTCCATGTGAACATGCCAGTGAGGATTTCACTTTTTTTCCCCTCTTTCGATTCGCATCTTTCACTATCTCACTCGCCAGGATTTTTTCTATCGATGAAAAAGAAAGAGTTATTCGAAAATTCGTACTTTTCTTAACGTGATCTAGATCGGGAGGATGATAAAAATCAATCGACCGGCGGTTCCCGATAATATGTGAAAAAAGGAGGAATTTCGTATTTTTCGTGTGCAAGACCCACCATGCTTCAGTGTATTCAATTATTCTCCATTTTTTTCTTTCATTTTTCACCTGTTCTAGGACGATAAATTCTAGTTTATTTTTCTTCGATCGTGAGGGAATGTTTGTCCTTTGAAAAACTGTTTTCAACGTTGGGAGACGCGTGCGTTCGGAGGACAGGAGTGAAAAGGGAAACGAAAAATCCCACGTCGCTCGATCTCGCGTTTCGTGCTCTGTTCTTTTCTTTTTTTTTATTTACACGCTCGCGTTATTATCAACGATTTTTACCGTCTCGTCTCGTTATACGGACAAAACGTACCGTACGACGTACGAGAAAAAAAAACAAAGAATAAAAAAATGCGAAGCAAGCGGAATCGAACTCGAATACACAGATTTTTCTTTTTTATCATTCTGCGAGAAATTCAGTAACTACGTTACGGTATCAATGATTTTGTTTTCTCTTTTAAACAATTATTACAAATCTACCACCCGCACTGGTAAAATGACACGAAGGCGATAGGTTTTCCCAAATCTACTGCTCCAAGAGTGAAAAAACAGAGAATTTCGGTTAAATTTGAAAAGTAAAGCGACCCAGGGGCGCAGAATCATAGTCCTAGATATCTTTATACAATGTGTAAAGGCATGCCTCTATTACGAACTTTGCGATCAACGTGAAATCGTATATCGGTTAATGGCAGCAACATTTCATTCGTAACCTCGATTATCACGACTTTAATAGTACGTTTTGTTTTTCATCTTATTTTCAGTTTTACGATAAATAGTGATTAAAAAAAAAGTATACTCGAGTTCGATAGACTTGGCTCCTCGGAGTGACAAAACGTTCTCGATGCTTTTAAGGTTGAACGCTCTTTAACGACGATGCGTCAACGACGGCACTGAGATCGCGAATGGATATCCTTTAAGGTTCGCAGGACGTCGGCTTTCTGCGGAATTGGGGATTCTTTTCGCTGCTTCTTTCTTCCTCCGTATGGCCTCTCCTCGCTTCATCCTCCTCCTCCTTCTCTCCTTTATGTTTCCGGTATGAATGCTGGTAGTGGATGGGATTGTGTTGGTGTTCTAATGGTTTGGACAACGCGGCACACAATCGAGCCGCTATAGGAATTTAACGACTGCGGTTCTGGTAATTTGGGTTGCCCGGTTGCCTCATACCTCCGCCGCCTCGGCTGCCCTCACCGCCGCGTGAAAAACCACCACGACCGCCTCTGGTACCGTGCTGACCACCCCTCATCGCACCACCAGCGCCACCCGAATATCCGGAAGAGTATGCTGTCAAAATTACATAATTACATATTTGTAAAGTTGGTGCTGAAGTAGCTTACTAGCTCGAATCATATTTTATTCATGTAATAATAATAATAACAACAACGTTAAACAGCCATGTCGCTTCATTTTCCATATGATTGCGCGCAGTTAACTCATTATGATGTTTCTAATAACAAGCTGTAGCTTGTTTTATCATTTAAAATTCAAGACTCAATTGTACAATTTAAAATTTTATAATTTGCATTCTCTATTTTGAACCTTAAATTTTCAGTCATGAAGAACCCGTGATTATTTTTTTTATATTCCTACCTGTACCACGCTGTTGTTGTTGCTGCTGTTGCTGTTGTTGTCCACCCACAGGGCCCATCTGGCCATCGTTGAGACTCGGCCTGCTGCCGCCTCCCTCCATCGAGACGCGAGGACCAAGCTTCTTCTTCTCGATGTTCAACTTTTGTCCATTTTCGTTGGGGAAGCAAATTGCCCCGGCTTGTAAAACCTTCGCGACCGCTTGTGGTTCCTCGAACGTTATGAAACCGTAGTTTGGCACTCTCGTCGTGTTGTTCTGACCCTGTGGACCCTTTCCTCCACTCGCCGATTTACTGTAAATCTTGAGATCAGCGACTTTTCCAAATTTGGAGAAAATATTGCGAACGTCATCGCTCTTTGCATGATGTGGCAAATTTCCAATGAACAGCTGATGCTCGTCTCCATAATTTCCTGTTCTGCTTCCTCGCCTATCGCCGTCTGTAAAAAAATATAATGATTATTTATTATTATATAAATCATAATTATTATTTGATTTCACAAAATTTTACTAATACGTAGCTACTTTTCATTCTGAAATTCATATAACAATTCTACAATCGAAGAATTCATACCGCGGGGCGCGGGTCCTCCTCTTGGTGGCCGTTGCTGCTGCTGCTGACTCGGCTGGTTACTTCTCGTTCTGTGAATAGGTTGTTGCCCTGGGGAGATACTGTTAGACGTCGGAAGCGCCGGTCCACTGTTCGCTGGATGAACTACAGATCGTTCATCGAAGACACGCGCGTTCGACATCGGTGGCTGCGAAAATAATTTATTTTGTTATTTTTATTTTATTAATGTTCTTTTCCAACTGTACGCCCGCTCTGGGCTTTTACAGATCTTTCCCTCCACATTTTCCTTTTTTAATCCTTTCCTCCCCTAACTTCTATCGCATTCGCTCGTGGATCGTTTGTATATGGGCACGGGAAAACTGTAGAAAACCCGCGCCGATACATTCGGTGATGTCTTTTCTGGATTTTTCAATATTGTCATACATTTAAAAAATCACTTCCCGCTCAACCTTGACCCGTCGGTCGATGCGAGTTGAGCGGTCACCCACTCAAGTACTGGCCGTACCCAACGACAGCTTAACTTGTGCGACCGCGAAAACTCATCATCCACCACAGACCCACAACTGTCGGTTGGTGGCTGCGAAAATATCTGCTGCTCGCAATTTTTCTCGTAACCGATGTTTAGATATAATTTATAAATTTCTTTGATTTATTTTCTTACCGGGGAAACAGACATTTTAGATGGTTGTGTGTTCGTTGGAGGCATTGAACTTGAGAAGGGCGTACTAAAGAGATTCGCGAATGTCTTTGGCTTGTTGCTGTTCGCGCTTGACGTTTGCTCCGTTTCATTCTCGCGTCCCGTGCTTGCAAAGGTCTCTCCTTCCGACTGTTCTTGAGCCTCATCCGTCTGGTTTTGCGAGTCTTCGTCCATCTGTTGTTGCACCGGATCAGACGTCGCGTCGAGTTCCTGCTCCGAACTGAATTGCTCCTGCCCCGTTGGCTCGGCTATGTACTGGTGTGTCTGAGGCTGTGCCTGTGTGCCTTGTTGTTGATTTATCAGTGGCGTTTCCTCGTGCACCGAACCGTTTATAACGGGCGGCATCATTGGATGCACCTGCTATATTTGAAACAATCATTATAAATGCGATAATGTCAGTAGAAAGACAATTTTTAGTCAAACAACTCTCAGAGATTCTCACCGCTTGTTGGGGAGGTGGAGCATAGTAAAGAGGCTGCTGCTGTTGCAGTGGCTGTTGGGTAGGCATCAGTGGTGCGTGTGACTGTTGATCAGTAATAGACGCTGCTGTCGAGTGTTGTTGGGACTGAGACTGCTGTTCATCCTCCTCAGGCTCGGAATTTCTCTCTTCCTCGCATTGCTCACCCCCATCACCGAGATTGCTCTCGACGCCTTCGAGCTCGTTCTCCTCTTCGCCCGGGTAGCCAAGATCTTGGTAGCGAAAGATGTCATTGTGAACGTAGTAAGTTTTCGGTCCTTGAGCAATGAGTACGAATGTTTGAGTGAAACGGCGCATCGGCTGTCCAGCATTTGAAAGTTCCCCGGTAACCTAAAAATGAAAAAATATTCTCAATTAAGTAGAGTCAGATGTTACACATATTCGGAAGTTTTTATGTGTGAAATATATTTTGAATTTTTTTTTAAAATAGTTGATATTGGAAAAAATTAGAGTTACATCCTCTTCACCCTTAATTAATGAAAAATAATTGTTTTATGATCATAATTTGTTTAACATAATTTGTTTTCGATGGTTCAAATTTAATGCAAGCACGAATCTGTTATAAATTTACCTGAACAACAACTCCTTCACCAAGAGTCGCTTGGGAATCAACCTGGCTGATCTTGGCATGACAATCCCGGAAGTTAAGTTGTTGTATTTTCTGATGGATCTGTTTCTGGCCAACCGCAGGAATTATCTCGCGATCAGGTATGCCCAATCCACCATGAACAAAGTACGACTGGTTACTGTAGAACCTTTAACAACATAAAAAATATTCCTCAAATTTTACCCATACTTTTTGGAAATAATAATTCATCATTTTATAATGATAAAATAAAGAATCACTGTCCTAGTCCTTTATCAGTGATCCCGTGCAAAATGACATGTACTTTTAGGAGAAAATTCTTCTCCGCGTACCTGTGAAGGTGTGCTGGTGCTTGATTGAGCAGTGTATAGTACTGTCGGACGAACTCCCGGCCGACGCACTGCGGTGAGGGGGTTGCCTCCATGACCATTTCCCTTTGTCGCTTTTCGCAATTTCCGCTCCTTGCGTATTAATGAATTGTTAGAGTTTTCAATTCTACAGTTATATCCTTCCTTTTTCTCTTTTTGTTGTGCGACTTTGACAGCGAATGTTCGGGGAACTTTGATCTTTGAATTCCCAGAGCTGATTTCTACAAATAAAACAAAAAGCAAGAACATGTAAAAATCGTCTGGGAATGTCGCTGCTCCTCAATTTGCAAACGAAACACTCGTCTTCAAGGTCATGGACAAAAATCCGCTCAAAAAAACTTCTTTGTCTTTCAACTTCGCACGACAGAGGTATAAAAAATTATTGAACGTTCGTCGGCTTTCGGTCGGTGAGTTAAATTTTGTTCAAAGGTAGCGAGAAAAAAAAAATATCACATTTTGTCAAAAAACTAGGGATACCGATGAAATTTGTAACCTCAACTGGTTCCGAAACGTCGCCACGATTGGGATATAAATTTCAACACGTGCGAAGGAGCGATAAAAAAGGCGGAACGCCGTGAGCGAGAGAGACGAGATTTTTCCTTGGCTTTGTCGAGCAACGAAAATTTCACTAATGAAAAAATCCTCACATCGCGAACTCGTAGGAAGCTGGGGCACAAAGAGGAGACACGATGGAGAGAGATGAACAGATCGAAGAGAGAGACGGAGAGAGAGAGGGAGAGAGAGAGAGAGTGAAAGAAGCTTCGGTGAGCGCGAGAACGACACATGGCGAATTTTTGGGTAAACGGACGGGTTCTCCTTTGGACGCCGAATCAGAATTCGTACAAAGTTCGGATGATTGATCCGACAACGATCGGCCTTGAAAATGAGTGAGGATGAAAAATAGCGTCAGTAAGGGGATACAAATTTATAACTGAAATTACAGTAAGGGCAAAAAGGATAGCGTCGCGAGATGATGGAGTCTCGCAAAAGGAGCGAGGTCGAGGCTAAATGGTAGCCGGCGCTCGCAAAACCATTATCGTTGAGAGCACGACGACGATCGTTTCGCACGAAACGAGCCAGCGAGTGCGTCGAGAGAATGATGATTTTATTTCGTTAACCAGAATGAATTTTTTCGAGCATGGATGGTTGAACACGCGGTTTGAAAACGAATCGGTGCTCCGTTGAACTTGGAGGAAGGAAGCCGGCGCCTCGTGGCTCTCGCGCTATCGAAAATTTACCACTCATAGGGAACGCACACTTTTCAAAATTAAACACCCAACGGATCGAAACGAGAATTTTTTCACGAATTCGATACCCGGCTTCCCTGCGTTTTGTTAAATATTTCAAATGTTCAAAATGATATCACTTACCCGTTATTTTGTATGCGAATGCGTGTTCGTATTCTCGATTACTTTTTCGCGCGGCCTTGTTTTCTCGTATATTATTTTACACGTATATTAAATACACTCGATTCTTGATTCACGTTTTATCGGGATTATTATCACACTTGGGTTTTTATACTTAGGTTCACGATAATGTGTATTGTATTCAATTATAAAAAAAACGTATAGAAACTAAAAGAGTTCAGTGTAGCATGAGTTTCAGAGCACCTTGGTGTCAGCCATGGAGTCTAAACAGAGGAGTGTTCCCAGTGTTCAATTTGAACGAAAGAGAGTGGACACAGCGAACTGAGAAACGGCGGTAGTTGCACCTTTTTACCGGTAGTGCCGCATTTTCACAAAATTTTCAACGTTCACTGCGCATGCGCAGCAAAAAACCGCGTGTTTTTAACGACAGCACTTCAATTTGTTGAAATTAAATAATTTGTAATCTTCGCGCAACCAAAAATTTGTACACAATTGTCATAAATAATTTTAAAAGCCTTTAATTTTTGAATGTGTTTAATGACTTTTTTTAAATTATATCGAATAGAGGATTATATTTTCAAAGATTTAGATAGAATTTTCTTTGGATCATAAATTTTTTTGTATATTCTTTTTTTTATCTACATACGTAAACACATATTTGTGTTTATTTTTACTATTTCTCTAGCTTTAAAGAAAAATCACAAGGGGTCGGCGCGAATGAAATTTTTTCTCTACAGATTTCTCCCTTTAATATTGAAAAATTCAACCCAAAAAAGCGGTGATACATTCTTTTCGATTCAAAGAACAGCGATACGGTCCAATTTTTTGTGACAGTTCATTTATTAATTGATAAATCCGTAATTTACGAAATCTGGGCGGTCACGTGACTGCAATGTTGGTAGGTAAGCGAGATTTCATATCGTATCAACGACAGGTACAATATTTTAGTGCCATCTTCAGTACCGGTGTCATAATAGTTTTCCCCTTCCTACACACACATGCAGCACTTCTCACTCTCTGTTTACTCCTTTGAACAAGGGAATTTCGGGTAGGGTTGGACTTGTGTAACATGGCACGATTGGTTATCATCGTACGTCGAAGACTTCGAAGAGTGCTCTCCGAAACCGCTAGAACAAATTGATTCATCTTCAATTCATCTCATCTCAACGTATCGGCATTGATAATAAAGAAATCTTAAAAAAAAGGTAAATTCTAAACAAATGTTATATCTAGATGATAATAAAATGACGTTTCTTCGGACAAATTATTCTCGTTGAATGGTATTACATATAAAAAAATTTTGTGAACGATGAGTCGGCAACATTCAAACGTTCCTTGATTTTGTGAAAATTTGAATATTTATTTTGACTATGTGTATTTTCTTTATTCAAGATGGATGTTCCTCCAGTTCCTGAAGGTCATTCGCAAGAAGATTTCATAAAGAATGATCTCACATTTGACATTGATCCGAACGATCCATTAACAAATGCAAGTCTCAAGGACCATCCCGAAGATGAGTGGATTGACATACTTGGCAATGGACAGCTCAGAAAAAAAACTGTTAAGAAGGGCCAGAAAGGTCAACGTCCAAATAGACAAGATTACTGCACTCTGACATTCACATGTAAATTACCTGACAGTGACAAAATCATCGAGAGCATCGACGATCTTACTATACAATTGGGAGATGTTGAAGTCATTCAGGTTTGTACAAACCATTAAAATTACATGAATCAAATGCACAAATTTTCACATAGAGACTCGAAATTTTAATTTTTTGTATTTTTTAGGGTCTCGATTTGGCAATAGCTTTGATGGAAGTCGGTGAAATAGCCGAGATCGAAGTTGCTTCTAGATTTGCTTATGGAGACACAGGATTGCCACCTGACATTCCACCTGGAGCAACACTTGTTTACAATATTGAACTGAAATCAACAGAAATGGAAATGGACATAGAAGAACTTGGATTTGAAAAGAGAAAGTCTATTGGGTACGTCTTCGCTTCTTTGTATATTTTTTGATAAAAAATTTCTAAACTATATGAGTCATTCCATATCAAATCGACAAATGATTGGAATCGACCCCTTCCGATTTGGATGAATTTTGGTGGGAAGTTTTCTTTCATCATGAAACAAAGTTCTACAGTGTTTTTTTAGTGTCTCGGGAGCTGTTGTAGTGATACAATAAAAACTTTAACAAGAATACTTAAGGCTATGAAAAACGATACATTTCAAGAAAAAGTTTTAAAAAATGACAAATTTATAAGACTCCAAATTTTTCAAAATCGTTGGAGTTGACTATGGACATTAAATTTTCAGCTCAAATTTTTTTATATTGCAGCCTTTACATATCCAAAGAAATCCTGAAATTTGGACAATGGTGTATTTTGATTTTTCAATAATATGAATTTTAAAAAAATTTTACTTTTTATTTTTGGATTTATATTTGAAAAAAACAAAAAACACCATTCTGAAAATTTCAGGGTTTCTTCAGATGTGTGACAGGTGTATT
>JAPYYX010002704.1:0-14296 GCA_030522605.1 Cremastinae sp. B BG-2022a
ACGAATAAGTAGTAAAAATTTAGTAGTAAAAGTCCGTGTGTCGTCAGACGATGCTCAATTTCGTATCAAACGTGTATCGAGCTTTCATCACGATTTTTTTTAAACGTGATTTTTCATGGATTTCAAATTTAGGGCTGATGTCCTTCAGAAAGCTTCCAAAGCTCACACCAACAAAAAAGCTCCGCAGACCCATATGAATTGATCGTTAGTAACTTCAGTACAAAAAATTCTACATTGAAGAAAAAACGAATAAGTATAGTAAAAATCTAGTAGTAAAAGTCCGTGTTTCGTCAGACGATGCGCAATTTCGTATCAAGCTCGTATCGAGCTCTCATCATGATAACTTTGTTCCGAACAACATTTTCAACAGATACGACAAAAATGTTCGCTGAAAACGTTTCACGAAACTAATACGCTTTTTACCCGACGTTTCGTCGCTAAATTGCGGGAGGCTAATTTTCGTAACTGCTCTTCGAACGACTGAGCAGAATACAGCAGTAATTCAAGAATCGAGCCTAGTTCCATTGTCATGTCAAGAAAAGTTGATTCGAGGACGAAACTCCGCGGTATTTCGGAGACGGTAAGAATCCCACGAAATGAACTCTTCATGGTATTCGCTTTTTTTCGTTCTTAACGAACACGTGACCCAGAAACTTTTATAATTTCGTAACGGTATCTGAAAATCATTATTTCTAATTATTCGTACGGATAGCAATTTCGAAAGATCGCAATCTAATTTGAGACTGATCAAAAATGAATTCGTCTCCAATGGTAGAGGAGATGTTTGAAAATAAGAACGTTTCGTAATCGAAAGCGTATGGAAAATGGAGAGGCTTTCCGAAAGCTCTTGCAAGATTGTACGAATATATAGATTGCCGGAGAGCATCGTTGCGCATGCTTCATTTGAATTATCTTCCGACCAAATGGCTCGTTTTGCCGTTGAAACGCGATCTCCGCCTATTCCCATCGCGCGACAGCCACTCTGGCTGATTGGAAAGCTGCTTGTTGGGTCAGGTGAGCCGGGAGCTAGTTTGATCATTATTCAAGTAGAGAATTGGGTCGTGACTGTAGCGCTTCTCATATCGTTTACTGAAACGTTTTCGGTTCCCCTCGTTCGAGTCACTAAGATCATCCGAGATGGTTAAATTTTTCAAGGCAATGCGAATTTTATTAAAAACTCATCGAATCATTCAATTCAGCGTAACAAATTAATTTAAGAAACACTGAAGACATTCTTGATCCTATTTTATTGAATTTTAACTTGAAATTTGGGTTTTTTTGTTGATGATGGAATAATTTATCAAACAGATCAATTCAATGGCGATTGGATTGAAAAGTGAAGAAAAGTCACATCTGTTGCAAAATCTTTCTCTCTGAATATAATCCAATTATCCCATTGAGCTTTTTTTCCTGTCTTACAACTTTGAAAGTTTCTTTCTTTTTCCATTCCATGTGCTACTAAATCTTCAGCGGAGATAATCCACCGTTCGTTTTTTATTCCGCTCCCTCTTTCTCCGTCGTAAAGTTCCGAATTAGCATTCGAAAACGAGGACGAGCAGTTCGTTTCTCCCGTGGAATTTCCTCGGTGAAACGACGACAGTATTCATTAACGCTAAGATAAGGTGAAAGGTCGCGCCGGAGCCGGAATAAGAAGGAAAGTAGAAGAAAAAAACGGTTGAAAGATGGAATCGGGAGAAAAGATCGGTGGATGTGAATACGTCGGGAGTATATAGATGGAATAAAAGGCGAGGAGGGACGAAAGTGCTTTCTATACGTATAGCGCGTTGAAGAGACGAGATGGAAAAGTTGCACTTATCCGTAGCTCAGAGAAACGGCAAAGTTTTGCGTTCAGCACGGTACAGGCTGGCAAATCCTCTCCCTCGGACGTCTCTATCTCCCGGCCAGCAAAACTTCTGCCGCCACCGTCCAAGGTAATGTGACAAACATCACGAAAGGGCGAGAAAAGGCAAGAGGGAGCGAGAGAGCTGCGAAAGTCTTTGCTGTCGGAAAAGGGGAGAGAAAACGCAGAGAAAGTGCGGAAAGGCGGTAGAAGGCTCGAGGAGAAACGAGATCGAGAGTTTTTGGCGAGAAGGTGGCCCAAATTCACGTCACAGGAGAATCTCCGCTGCACCGGCGACCTCGGACGACTTTGGACACCGTTCTCCTGTTCTCCGACCATTGCTTACATGTATACGTATATAGGAGAAACAGAGAAAAGTTTTAATTGGTCTTGAAAATGAGTGGGTTGTCACATTTAAAACAATCTTCTAACTTGCTGGTTTTCGCACTTTCCACCTCGCACGATGTGACTTTTTTTTCCTCGGTCTATGCTCGCACTCGTTGTGTATATATGTATGTGTATCTTCAGGGTTTGAATATCTCCTACGGCGTCCAACTTTTCTCACACCTCACCTTTGTCCGTGCGGATAAAAGTAGCTTTCCACTTCCGAGGCTTCGAGGACGCGCTTACTTGAGCAAAAAAAACGTGTTGTCAGGCGCAGCATTCGACGAAACAACACGAAACTTCTGCCCTTGCACAATATTTCGCGTAACGAGATGATAAATAAAAAATTCTTTTGTTCCTAATTTTATGAGAATATCCATAAATTGTTTTCATTTTTTGTGAATTTTTATTTTTACTGCACCAACAAATTAATTTTAGAAAAACTCAAAAATCGAAACATCCAAATTTTTTTGCAGATCCCTTCCGTTGAAAAATTGAGTGAAAAAAATCGGAGATATTTTTCGTGATGGAAATCCGGAAGCGTAGAATTTTGTACTGCATAAAAGTGTCTCGAACGACCCGGTTTCACCAGTAAAAGAGAAACGCACGGAGTAACGGATGCGGTGGTAGATCTGATGTATTCAAAGCGTTGCAAAGTCGTTACCGCAAACTTGTGTCCAATCCAAGCCAGATTGAATATTTCCATGTATACGAAATATTCCCCTTGTACGTACATTTGTGCAATAGTTATAGAAGAACACAGGATGGTCCTTACACATATCCACGTTGCGGAAAATATATACTTAAGTACTTCCAATTTCCGTTTCGCTATGCGAGGATAAATATGAGTATTCCAGGATTTCCGTACGCTACGTACGTCATAACCGATGTCAGTGTGAGCGCGAACACCGAAGCATTTGTACGGAAATGGTTAGTCGGTGGTGGTACAATCGCGAGCTTCCACCATCGTACGAGACTTTTGAGGAGAATTGGAGATTTATACGTTTCCTCCGGCCTCGGTATGGGTTTTCACAACCGCAGAAACCGCATAGGAAATATGAGTCGGTACAGCGCCGAGCGCGATCTTCAACAACAAAACGCTTCCACGGACATATCAATTGAAAAAGGAATGAGGAAGGAAAGTATTATTAGTATCGTGGAGGATTTCGTTTTATGAGCTTTCGTAAAATTTGTAGTGTACGATCCTGTCGTGAGTTCATCCGGTTCGAGATCTCTCTGAGACGAAAAAAAAAAAACGTGGATGGAGCAGAGCGTTCGAGCGGAGATGTTTCGCAAGAAGCAACCTAGATTCAATCTCCGCTGGGTCCTCGAGAGACTTTACAAAACGCGTTGCTCTATTTATATTTAGCAGTGTAAACATTAGAAGTGGAAAAAAGTTTCCGTATAGAGTAGTGGAGATATAAAACACGCGAGAAATCCTCTTTTTGTGTTTTAAATAAATCGCTGCGTTGGGCAAAAAAATCTCCATGGAAAAAGAATGCAGATCAGCGGTTCGTATATTTGCTTGCACGGTCGAAACGTTTTGTTTTCCCTTTTGCAGCGGCGGATCGAACTCGGTCTGGTTTGGACAGGACTCAAATATTAAACACTTTTGCGTGCATGTTTTGAAAAGAATGGAAACCCTAGACGACAAAAAAAAGCTCGAAAAATGGTCGACCTACATTTCGGGAAGTGGACCGATTACAGTTTGTCCCATAGGGCAAATAGAGAAATGAAAAGAAAGGAAAACGTTCCTCCCTCGCTGTGCTTTCGCTGGAGCATCCATTCGTGGATGTGTTCAGGTGTTTGTTGAAGATCTGAGTTCAACAGAAAAATAAGGGAGAGGAATAAATGGGGAGCGAGCGAGAGAGAGAGAGATCAGAAGACAAAAAATCGGGGCCAGTTGAAAAAGAAAACGAAGAGCGCCCGCTTTGGGCGAACAATGTGGATTGCTTGCCCAGCCGGTGTGGGAATGTATCCGGTTCTGCGATTCTTAGGGAGTAAAATTGATGGGTAGGATAGAAGTTTAGTGACCGACCATATTTCTTAGTCCCGAGCAGAACGACTTATAACTTCTGCCGGCGATGCCACGCCCGCCTTCGGCACTCCTCCTGGTGCCCAGGATTATAAGACAAAAGAGAAACGTACTCAGCTGGTACGCAAAAAAAAAACAAGATCAGAAATTTCAGTAAAAAAAATTCAAGAGCTTAACGAAAAGTAAGCATGAATAATTGAAAATGTCAATTGAATTGTTTTCATTTTTTTCCAGACTATTTTTACTGTTCTGACATTCGCAATATTCGTGCTCAAGCATTATTCAAATTTTTCCAGACCAGAAAAATTCATTTAATATTGAGCCATTTTTTCAAACGTCTCATAAGAATTCCTAGAGAAAAGGGGAAAAAAATGCAAAGTAGCAAAAAAGGACTTTATCTTTTTATTGAATCTTATCTCTTTTCTTGTCTTTCCTATCATTACTCCAGGTCGAACACAAAAATTTAGAGTGGTTGAACGTTTCCAATACTTAAAGGCGTGCCTGCTCTATTCGTTTTTTATGAATGAAGTCACACGTGACGAATTCCAAGCGATTCGACCGATACATTCTTGCCTCGTACAAGATGTGAGGGAGCGTGTCTTTTCCTTCGACGTCAACGATATACGCGACATCGAGAAGCGTCGTATAAAAGACGAAGAGCTTTCGGACGTGAGCAACATACACTCAGGAACACCCACACACACACACACACACGCATAGAGCATAGGCTTCGCAATTCCGCTCGTATGTACCCTCCTAGGGTAGGAACGTACTTCCAACTCGATCTTCATGGACCACCACAGAACACCAAGAAAATCCCACATGTTCGAACGCGCACGTTATACGTCTGCCTTATTTCCTCGAAAGTACTGAATTTCTGAGCAATATACATTTTATTTCCGGTTGAAGACCAGTTGCCACTTGAACCCGCAAACATTCAATTTTTTTCTGTCATTTTTTCACCATTCCGTCCCTGTTGCGTGCTGCCTACTCTACGGCAAAATTGAACCAATTTCCGTTCCTTTGTGGAAGTTGCTACGGATGTAGGATCGGTACGATATCCGATATATCAACAACTATTTTAATGACCCTCGCAGGAAAAGATTTTTGAATTTCCGTTCACTCATTCACCATTCTTATGTCCATTTTTATCCGTATCTCTCCAAGAGGTGACATTTTACGACATTAAAATGCACGGTTGTCGATAATAATGATGACACGAGACACGTTCACTGAGGAGCAGTCTGTTAAATTTCCCCGACGGTTTCTGACTAGCGACAGAGATGGAGCGACTTTTGGGTCGAAGTAATGGAAATCGTGGCAATGGATGTTGAAAGAAAAGTAGACTGAAGGATGACGAAAGGAAACCAAGAGCCGATCGATGATGAGGGAAAAACCGCATGAGAATCGTGGTGAAGAGAACGACGTCGGCTGGACTTGATCGCAGTCTCGACTGGAGAAATTGCGAAGTCGAGTAAGAAGAGTAAATTGATCAGGAATAGAAGCCACAAGAAGAGATGGAGGAATTGCTGTTGGACGTAAAAGAGAATTTGAAAGAGTACGAATAAAAGAGAAAGTTGAACGAAGGCAGTGAAAAACTAATAGAACGAAGAAAAATTGAGAGAAGTGTCTAGCGTAACATGGAATGGCGTGGGACAGAGGGATGGAAGTAACTGAGATGGTTACAACGTCTTAATAGCACAAACATTACGTTACTTCGTAGGTGAGAGTCGTAGCTCGAGCAGACTTGGATCCAACGAGGTACGAAGACCCTTTGAACCAGCTACCTCCTCAGTCACGCTAATATTACTTACCACCCTTGGGAGATTGAACGAGAGCATCAGCCGGAATCAGTGTGATGACTTAATTGATGCATGAAGACTGGCAAACTCAAATTTAGGTCCTATCACAACTCAGCAGTGAATGGACTTGAATTTGAGCGTGCTTCTAATTTTTCATATATGAATTCATTTCTTCATACTAACATAATGTTAGAATAATGTATCTTTTATATCCGGAATGGTAATCCTAAAATAATGCCACAGTCCAATTGCGGACCAACAATCCAGCATATTGTTTTCGGAATGAACTCGAACGTGCCACAATAGGAATGTCGACGATTTACATCCTGAGGAAACGTACATTCATCTGAGTGGTTCCAAGCTTTCGCACCATAGTGTTGGTTAAATCTCTATAGGGACTGACATTACAGAGAGTAACCAAAGCTTGTTCATTCTATCTCGTTCAAAAGACCATTCAGGATCAGAGACCATTAATGAACCTGGTGTTCTCTTCAGCTACTAGCCTGTACTCTGATTGCTAATGATTAAATTACGAGCTCTGAAGATTCTATGCCAGTGAATAGATTTTGATCAATCTACCCCGACAACGCTAGATTCCAGCCGTTTGTTTCGTTAACAAGCAACGGCAGTCTTTATCTTCGGCAATTAACCACGCCTATCATCACTGTCAGCTCCATTATCCTATTTCAGCCTTCAGTTATTTAAATTTTTTTTATTTTCCGAAACATGAACATTAATTTCGAGCTCATGAACTTCCATATCCTGAATGATCGTGAGCGCGGATAGGCAAACAAAAATGGGAGGAAGGAATTTTCGGATCCCGCTGTGTATACGATAATGTTACAGAATACCGCAGCGGGGTGTTATTTCGAAGCCATGATGGTATAGCAGAGAGGTTTTTATCGATGTGTGTTCGGAACTCGCTTGCACATTTATGCACAAGCCGAGATGCTCATGGCAGAGGGAGGCTGGATCGTTTGATATGGTGGATAGGTAGCCTCGTTTTTGCTAAAGAGAGGCCAAGAGAAAGAAAAATAGAAAAGCGTACAGGCTCCATAACCATATCACGAGTCGTGGATCCGGGCAAAACGGTCTACTGTGTAACAGCCGTTACGGACGGTCGGATATGAGAGGTAAAAATGGGAAAGGACATCGAACGACTGCGGAAGTAAAACGAGACAAAGAGGAAAGTGCTCTACTGGCATTGAATTTCAGGATACTCTGTGAAAAAACAGGACTAAAAAAACGGAAAAGCGTAACAAAGATAGGAGAACGAGCTTACTGGAAAGGGAGATCATTGGAAGGTCGTAAGAGCCCGGGAAGCGTAGAGAGTCGGAGGTTGGTACTACCATAACTACGGAATACGTAAAAAAGAGAAAACAGCACCGAAGGTATGTCAGAAGAAGAGGAGAGAGTAGAGTAGAAGGGTCAGAGTTCACGAGGCATCTAGAGAGAACAATGCAATTTGCTACAACAAATGTGCCAATCGGCTGGTAGAGGAATGGACGAGTTTGCAGAACGTTAGGAATCGGAAGGACAAAAGAGCGAGAGAGGGAGAAAAGGATGCGGGAAATGTTGAAAGGAAAAATGGAAGGAAAAAGTGATTTCGAAGATGGATGCGAAGTGAAGGGAAAAAAGGAAGCTCCGTAAATGGGCTGTCAAGCAAAGAACGAACGCCGACGTAAACTATCGATTGAAAATTCTTGCTGTGTTAACAGGACCCCTGGTACCATCAACGTGCAATAGTGTAGTTAGCGTTTGAGGAAGAACTATGAGCGAAAAAAGGGCGCGACTGGACTATCTGCACAGTTGGTATTCAGCCAAATCGGGCGCTCAACACTAATTTCGTCGTTTATGTGAACGTCACTCTCTTTCAGTACTGCAGCAGATACGTCGATTGAACACCCGTTGAGAACCACATAACACTGCTGCCCGGTTCCCGAATGACAATGAAAAGGATCGGACCACTCGAATTCTCGTAATTCCTTTGCAATATTTAATTGAAAGTTAGTGAAAAATCAAAAAAGTGTGACATTCATTCGCGAGAGCAGTCGAGCAAATGATTTTAGGAAATTGGAACAAAGTGTTAAACAGACCATAAGAAAGCACTGACGAAACACTGACGACAGTTCAAATAGAATTTTGACTGAATTTCTGCCAGGTTTTTCCCATTTGGAGTTCCAACCCTGAACACTCCAACGTTGATTGAAGTACCATCTGTACTTTTACCCAGTGCTTAGGCAAATCGAGGATTCAATACCAATTTCGTCATTTGTGTAGACGTCACTCTCTTTCAGCTCTGCAGCAGATACATCAATTGAACACCCGTTGAGAATCACAGACCAATATTGCCCAGTTGCCAAATAAAAATGCAAAGAACCAGGTTGTGCGAATTCTGGAATTCCCTTTTAGGAGTTCGCGTAATTCAATTGAAGCTAGCGAGAAATAAAAAACAGTGACATATATTCCACAGGACCAGCCAAGCAAATAATTTTAGGCAATTGGATCGATGTGTCTAATAGACCATAAGAAACCAATGACGAAAAAGTTAGTCATCAAAAGTCATCAAAAAAAAGTCAATCATCCCAATGCATTTTGACTGAAGTTCACTTTAGGTTTTGGCCATCAAGTTCGAGCCACAACGAACTCAAGATTAATTATAACAAATGCTTTCTACGAAAATCCTCTCATCTTAGAAGCCTGTGCATAAAGAAACCTTTTTCTACTAACTGTTGCCAAATACGTGCTTTGAGCAGCACCTGTCCCAGCACGCATACATATACCGGAACAGTTCCGCTTCTGCTCGACAAAGCTGAAAAGTAAGCTACACTCGAGGTAGCCGCGGTATAGGAAAAGCGATGGCGAGCATAACAGTGAGAGCACCCAAAAGGGAGAAGCGGGACAGGTTGGAGCCGGTTAACTCTATAGTCCGCGGTTTCGAAGTTCGACGGGGTAACACCCTCTTGAATGGGAAGGGAGCAAAGTTGAAAGCCGTTCCTCGCGGCCAGCAGTGAGGAGAGTTGCTGAAGAGAGCGGAGAAGCGACGCTGCATAGCTATAGCTTAGTTGAATGAACTCGGTAAGGCTGGTGGATGGAGAGAAAAGATCGAAAGAGGGCGTTTCGTACTCCTGGTGCTATTGCAAGGGTGTTGCACTATTGCTGTTGTCGCTCACTACAACTCGAGCCACGCCATGCTAACCCTGAATTTGTTTCATCCGACAACACTCGTTGTGGCTGGTGCCTGTCATGAGCATGCCTCGACGTTCAAGTATAGCTTTCAACTCTCCGCTCCTAGGTTTTCCATTCGTTACGCGCAGGCAACTTTTCCTCATCCGACCTGCAGCTTGCCCGCTACACATATAAAAGCCTTCATTCGACAACTGCGCCGCAAATAACTACCCGCAATCCCGAGATCGTATTTACGCACACATATTGCTCCAACGAGTATGAACTTTGGATGTGCTGCAAATCATTGAAGGATTCAATCAAACTTTATTGCGATTTTGAAATCAAATACGGATATTTCATTTTTCTAAAAAGGCATCAGAATAACGTTCTTATCATACCGACATGCGAGGATTAGAAATTCAAGATTGAAACTCGTAAAGTGAGTGTGGCAATGGATAAGGTATACATTTTTTTCCGATGGATCGATATTGTCATTTCACTCGGATACCTATACAATGCGGTTCAATGATAGCATCGCAATTGCAGTTAACGAATTTTAATCAACTTGCAAGCAAATTTATTTCTCATCGCTATATATAGCGCAAACAGTTATGTAAAAAACGACCATTTCGTCACAAGAAAGTAATGTATGGACAAAAAGAATAATATTAAAATATCGATCCGTGGTCATATAGCGAGAGATAAAATGCCAGAGGGAATTGCATATTAACTTCACTTTTGGGATTCCTGTGAAACGCACCGTTATGCAAAAACGAAACATGCGTTAATCTGGTTTTAATCGAGCCAACGAGGAAGGCTTTGACTCTCATGTGCTTTTCATCCTTGTTTTTCCTGGCTTTTGTTTGCCAGACGTATCGAAACTTTTAACGCAAAGTAACTGAGAACCCAACATATTTTCCATCATTCACCACCGGACTTTGTGGTTGCGGGTATTTATGCCGATAATCCTTCGTCCATTTGTCTTTGTGGACCGGTTCATAATTTCGCATTATTGTATGTTCATAACTTTTTCCTTTCACCCTGGAAACGATTTAACCGGTTGAACTGTTCTGAAACAATCATGTTCAATGCCTGATAACCATTCACATAATCTGTGTGATGTCGTTGAGATCCTTGTATGATTGTCTAATATGATATTCAAAGTACATTTGTCGATAATCCTTTTGCGATACATCTTTGTGATCAGATACGTCATTTCGCACTATTTCACATTGTGAAGGTCTGATTGTAGCATGTAGCGATGGGAACGGTTTAACCGCTCTGATAATTTCAAAATAATCATGCTAGGTGCATTCCATCATTTGTATGACACATGTATTAAGACCTATTTCTCATTGACATTTTCACATTTGCAACAAATCCGTCCGTAGTGACCCCAGTGACCGTTGCAGGTACATGTTAATGCCATCTAGGATAAATCTTAGCAATGATAAACACCGGCTTATTAGCCACAATGGGAGATTAGACGAGGGGATGAATATTACAAGGGGAATTATGATCGTTGAACAATGTAAAGCGAGCCATACCACTGTTCAACTATGAGGCAGCTAATTAGAGTTTATGAATACATCGTATTTCTGGTTTCATGAAATCTATCATCGGTTTTGGCAGCTTTCCTATATATTGACTTACACTTCAGATACTATGAGCGGAGCCAGTCATCCGACGAGACAGATGATTAGATGTCGATCATTCGGTCGAACCATCGACAACAATATGACCAACATTATTGATCAAGAATCGACGAGAAATGGAGAGAAACGTGAGAACGTGTCTAACCAGCGCTCTCTTCCACACGTGATTAACTCGATTCATCAATTACGTGGTATACGAGCGATACGTGAACATAATACGAGTTACCCAGTTGGAATTTAGTCTGCCAGGAACTGGACGCGTTTAGAATCGGTAGGGGAGATAGATTCAGCCAGAAACCGCGGGGCATTCCTTCTATATGCATGAATATGTTCGCCTATAAACAAATTCGATATCGGAGGAATTTCGATGAGAATTTCTCGTTCCCAAAATCGTTCATGCAAACTTCATATCGGACAATTACTCTCCGGTACTCATTTTCAAAATGCGCCTACGTTCTGTCCCAGAAGAACAGGTTATTGTGTCTATATATCTTCAAAATTTGCTATTCTTACCGTTTTACTCGATTTCCAATAATTTCAGCATAAAAAGGATTGCCAGAATCACATTCATAATCAGGATCATTATTGAATAAAGACATTTATAGCTCTTTCAAATTAATTTTGCAAATGCGCATATTCATCAGATGTGTAGCAACACGCTGTGAAGCAAGCAGAGATAAATAAAGAGCAGATAGTTCTCGAGGTTGGTTGAAATTGGGAGAAACGCAACGAGATATCTGCTCGCCGTTGGCACGAGAGACGCGAACGCGCAAGGATTCAATTTCAGTGGATTCCCTCTTTTATTTACCCGACGTCGGTGGTCGCGAAAGCTTTTTTCCCCGGGTGCAGGAGCACAGAAGAAGAAAAAGAGAGAAAATTGGAGAAGAGACGGTGGCACAACACATCACATTCGCTCCGCATGCCAAGCAAAAATGTTCACACACGATACAAAGAAGAAACGTGAGTGCGAAACAAGGTAGGTCAGGTCTGAACTTTTATCGAATCAACTACTTTGCTGTAATTGCTTCGACTGATAAAGGGGAAGAAAAACAAAGACCCTTACGTGTACGTAAACTCTCGCGACGAAAGTGAAGGAAAAAGGACAGTTAAACGATTATGTGTGATGATTCATTTCCAAGTCACGTACACACGTAAGTGAATGTCAGTCGAGTTTCAATGTGTTGAGACACTCCATTTGATTAGGCATTAGCCTTATTGTCAGAGAAAATATAATTTAAATATTTTTAATACGAAATCCAATTATCGAGAACGAAAATAAGTTTAATTACACGTAGTCTTATGTAACGTCATTCGCTTGTGTGACATTATGGAGAAGCCAACAGTTGTATCCGTGTATGTGTCACGATAGAAATTTAGGTGTACGGAAGGGTGCTCTCACGAGAGTATATAATCCACCGGTTCAGTTAGCTAGTCGTGTCTCTGGTGCGGCACGTGCTTGCTCACTCGGTTGATCGCTCGCTTGATCAAGTTTGTCTAGATTGTCCATGCGTAAAGGTATTAACAGACACTGTATATAAGCATCTTTCGGTCGTGTATCCAGTTCCTCTCGCTGAATATATTCGAAATTGCTCTAATGAGTCGTACAACTTTGCGGTTAAATGAATTTTAATTTTTTTGCCGTCTCTCAATTCGTTCCAATAAAAAGAATAATCATTTCAAAAGTGCTCGTGACATTCGCAACTTCGTTACGATCGCACGTTAATTAAGTATGAACAATTTATTATGAGTTTTTTTGTACATTTTTGTTTTTTTTTCGTTGAAAATCCCGGTAGATGAACTGTCTCGCTCTTTCTTTCATCGCTTCCTTAAAATGTTAACCGCGTGACATAACTAACTACTTCGAAGTTCGCGATGCGAAACGAGAGCGAGCCTCGAGGGGCGCGAGGTCGCCTCGTGCAAAGATAGACAGAAAAGTGAGCGGCTGAGGGAGACGGTAATATCGCGTATATACGAGATGAAATAGTGCAAGGCTCGGGGGAGAGCTTGAATGTACTCTGTACCATCATTAACATTCCGCGATCTTTCTCCATTTATCTGTGCAAATATGTATATACGAAGTGTACATACATATGTGTATTACCTGTCATTTTTCTACCATTCCTCCTCTATTCATTTTTTCCGCCTTACAAAATACATCCTACGTGACTTAATTTTATTTAGACTCGCAAAAATTCTGCATGAGTTCATTCGTGCTTTTATTCTCGAGGAGTTTTAAGTACTTTCTCTCGTTCAACTTTTTCTTTATTTTCTTCATAATGCGGCATTCTGCTTTAATATATAGTAGAATTTAAATACTTTACTGAACAAGTCTTTACGATTTCCTTATCAGCAAAATTATTATTAAACAATATTCCGAAATTAATTGTTTAAATATTTCGATCATTAGTGATTATTATTATTATAGCTGAGTTTTATTACATTTGACTCGTTAGATGCGCAACTAGAGATTCATCTTGTTTTCTGTTCACATAACTAAATAGACAGAGGAAGATACGTAGAGAAAACACGCGTCCCAAGAGTCCTGCGGAGCCTACCGCTGCCGGCATTCGCGGGTGAATAATTTTCCTACGAGCTTCCTGCTCCTGTAAGGAACTCTCCGTTCGGTATATACATGAGGAGAAGTAGATGAAAGCCCAAGGGGCCGGTGACAGAGAGAGAGAGAGAGACCGCCGTAGACCGAGAGGAAAAGAGAGAGAATAAAGAGGATGTTCGCATCCTTATACTGGCAAAGGATAAGAGAAGGTTAGAGTTCTGTTTCTCTAACTGGTACCTCCGCTGAACCTTGGGTTACTGCAGCGGGGACCAAGCATGGTCGCACTTTGCCAAGAGGCACACAAGACGATCCTCCCAGCGATACGATCCGTAACCAACTGTGAGACGAGACACAGACCTTGCACAGAAAACTGAACAAATCTATACACATACACACACACACACACTCCTAAATGCACTAAAACTAAGATTAAAGTACAGAACGGCTCGTTGGGTTCTTTGAGATGAATCTGAAATTGTGGTTGCTCTGCACAGCGCTGATATCGCTTAATACAAATACATATCTCACTCGTAACTATACCACACGGAGAATAAATTGGTAATGAATGAAGTTTTTAACAATTGTTAAGGTGGTTGATCAAGTATTCTCTAGTCAAATGAGAGTCCGCGTAAAAAATTTTTGAAAAAATTATTTTTTTCTGTTTTGGATCACAGGAAAAATAATTGTTACTACACTTCAAAATATTCCACCGATAATTACTGTCAAAAAGTTATCAGGAGAATAATATTTAAGATAAATTTGATCAATTGACTTCGTCGTCATCAGCTGTTTTCATTCATGACATCGACATTTTCACGTTTTTTCGTATTAAATTGCGTTTTTATCAAAAAATAGTTC
>JAPYYX010002705.1:0-18751 GCA_030522605.1 Cremastinae sp. B BG-2022a
AAAAATTAATATCTCTGAAACCAGACGGTAAATTACGTCTAAATTTTGCACAATAACGTTTCATCTATTTATTTATTGTTTCTCAAATTTTTGTACCTTTATCTTGGAATAGCATTTGTCATCGAACTACCTTAATTTGGGTTACTTGAAACAAAATTTGACAATTACCGAAAATCTTTTGATTCTGATTAGATTCCTTTTGTTTTTAAATTATCGATGCACTTCTAAAATCCAGATAATATTTCAATGAGGTTGTAACTGCCGGAATATAATAGATTTATGCAGATGAGCACGATTGAATTTTTTTTGTAATATTAAAAATATCTGAGAAATTTGATTATTTGGTGAAATCAATGAGATCCCATAATTTTATTCCAACGTGTATATCAACGATTAAACCAATAACGTTTTCAACGTTATCGGGTTATTGGAAAAACTACCATCGATGCTATAAGTCAATTAATAGTGTTTTCTAAAAAATTGATACCGATATTAAAGAATAACAAGATACAGTTTATAAATTCGAAAAGTTGTAGAGACAGATGCTTCTGTGATTTGGAGCCACCATGGCCTCCGGTGTTTGATGCGATTTAATGAAGTTTGCGCGAACGACCGGTCGCACTTTGCCGCAAGCATTTCGAATCCTCCTACCCCGTTTCGCGACTGAAACTGATCTATGTGCGAGTGACAGGAAAGCGACACAGCAAAACGTGATCTATAACGTGTAGAGGCGCGTTTGACGGTTTGCGCATACATGTACGTGCACGGGCGAACGTTTCATGACAAAGGCAAGGTTTGCATACGCAAGAAAACGCGATGAACGAGGCGGCAAGCTTCACGTTAGCACATCGAGCACTGAGCTTACAGTAGAAATACGACGAAACGAGACAACGGACCTGAAGGGATCATTTCTGACGTATGCTGCTCAATAGGATGCTAAGTTTCAAGCGAATGCCTGAAAAGCTCTCCGCTCTGGATATTTCAAAGTACAAAACCGTTATGCACGCTGAAATATACCGGATAAAGGGCTGCTTCTGCTTGCGGATCGGCGAGTTGAAATGTACTGAAATTTCGAAAGTAGCCACGGGAGCAAAGTTCCCTCTCACTCCATTTCGTCTCGATAGATGGCTGCTACTAATTTAATATAGTTAAACGACATTACATCCCGTCCAAAGAGGGCAGCGGCAAAGTTCGAACAGCCCTCGAGGTAGGACGAGAAGAGAGGAGAGTCCAGGAGTAAATTGACGGTGTAGCCGCTCAAAACGTTCTCGCCCTGAGGCGTCTATCTCTAATTTGCGATGCTACTGGACTGGTGGGAATGAAGCTTGTTCCCGGTAACAATGGTCGGCAAATGCAAATGGCAACTGACGAGGCCTTTAATAGTTCATTGCGTACGACCGCAAAGCGCCAATACTTTTTAATTACCTCGTCCATCTTCCTAATTATGGATCCTCGCGTTTTATTTACTTCCTTGAGAAAAAGGCTTCATGAAATTTATGTACACCCTCTTCTCTTAGTTTCAGAACCTCAGAGCAAAGTTATGAAATGCCTGTGTTTGTATTTCTGAAAATAAGAGTTCTCAAATGCATCACAGTGACGATAAAAACGCGAGTCCAACCTTCAAAATGCATAACTGTTATCATGGATTTACTCGAGCGAGAAATCAGAGAAGCGAAGCGCGAACTCGAAAAAAGAGAAAACACCGCTGATGGTGAAAAGAAAAATGTAAAAAACACAGGGACGGAGTACGATTGAAACACGCCGAGCGAAAGGAAATAAACGAAGGCTGGGTGAAAAAGAATAATTAATTCTTGTTAGCAAAACTTTTGTTCTTTGTGCTTCTTGTCCTGATTTAAAAGCGATCAAGCATTCTCCAAGCAATTTCCGCAATTTAATAATTTTGTTCAAGTAAAAAATCTACTTAATTCTTTATTTGATGCAATAACGTCTTATAAAGAAAAATTAAGATAAGTAATTATCACGAAACGTGAAAAGACCATTTTGCGAAAAAATATATAACCGGACACAACTTTTATCAGGGAATACATGTTGGAAAACATGTCATGATAAATAACATAAAAAATACATATTTAAAAAATCATTAGATCTTTATAGTTATAGATGATATTTCAGTTATTTTCTCCTTCATACTGAGTTATGCAAGATTTTACTAAATTGCTAAAAAGACTTTATCACGCTTTAAAATTATGACCGCTTTTTCGAACACAGCCACCGTGCAATTTTCATTTTTTGTCGAGACTACGTCCCCTATAGTTTTACGCATTAACATATTTTTAAAATATAATGGTCGTAACGGTGTAACGACTGAATAAGTGCCCGAGCGGTTTTTAAAATGAAATTTTTACCGTATTATCTCGTAAATTAAATACATATTATATAGAATTTCTGACTGGTCTCATAAACTGGTTTTTGCGAAAAATATTATTATCGATTAACAAGGAAAAAAATGACGTGATATTTTTTATTTTAGTCTCACATCGTTATGGTATCACGTCTGGGGAATATACCACGTTTTTGAGACTTTTTACTGAAGATAGCAGGTGCCCCCTCTGCTCTCTTATGAGCTTTTCTCCGCTCGTGATCCTCATTTTTCTTAGTTTTATGTACCACTTACCTACGATATTGCGATTCATCTCGTACTACGCCTACTCTATACGAAAATGTTTTGCGTGCAACGTTACGTATTTCTGGCATTTCCCCCGCTATAGTCTTACCCTCCATCAGTCTCTTTCTAGTTTTAAGAGGGTTCTATCTTTTTTCCGCTGGATCAGCAATCCTGAGCATTTTTCTTCATTTTATCATTTTTCACTCTCTTTTTCAGCCTCGTTAGCTATGAATTATTTTTCTTTTCTGTCATTTTATTATTTGTCTCCTCTTTGCGTTCATAGCGAGTTACTGTCCGGTTAACCCTAATCATTTCCCCAGGCCAAATTGACCCCAATGTCAACTTTAAATATTTGAATTTGATTACAATCGCGCTAATCTTTCAGAATTTTTCACAGGTCCGAAAATGAAATTTACATCTTAAAACTACAAGCTTTCCATTTCCTATATACCAAACATGGACATAGAATTTTTCGAACTTGAAATCGTATCAACAATTAATTCCAAAGCGTTTGAAAATCGTCTGGGGTCAATATGACCCCGTATAAGGATGACGTAACTTTTCAGAAGTGTGAGTGATTAGGGTTAAAGTTAAGTTTGTTTTTTACTTCAATTGCTATTTTTTTCATTGTATACTTTTATTTTCGCCTAAAGAAACTTTCAACGGTCTAATGAATTATTCATTCTTTCTCTCACTCTCTGTCGCTCCCGCTCTCACATGCACACACTCTTTCTCGAGCCTTCACCTCTGCCGCTATCTCGTTGTCTGCCCCTTTTCCCCTCCCATCGCGAGGCGATCTTATCACACACTTGCAATAGTTCACGCTCTCCCCGTTTTACGGTTCGCACTCCGTCTGTCTGCGTTCCTGACATTTACCACATAAGCTCGAAAATGTACGAGAAAGCTTCACATACATCTTGTCCCAAGCGTAAATGTACTTAGCTGCGCACACTTACGCTTCGAAATCCGTAGCTCTGTTGAATTCTCGAGAATTCGTACGTATACACGTGTAAGCGCATAAGCGCGCTATGTGCGAAGCACGCACAAGTGAGAACACTAAACAGAGAAAGCGAGTTAAAAGGAAGCTTCACGTTGCCTCCGCGAGCGTGTAAATGCAAAGCTTGCGAACAAGGACAGACTTTTCAACGGGTCACATAGTGAAAAGTCTTAATTTACATGCAATAATGCGCATGTTGCACGTTGAGGTAAGTAAGTAACAACCGTAACAACTTTGGAGTAATAACGTTACTTTTGCTGAATCAATTATTGGAAGAGTAGCTTACGTTATGAGTTACTCGACGTAGATCAAGCGTAAGGTATAAAAGAGAATGGAAACGGTTAATATAGAATAAATAAGGCAAGAGAGAAGAAATTTCATTTCCTCCAGTTGCTCTCGGTGTTAATACTATGTTTCAACTCCTACACCTCCGTAAGCATTTGTCACCCCTGTGTACTTTCGTAATTATTTACAAGTAATCTAACAAGTGGGTTCCTACGTCTGTTTCCTTCAAGATAAATGGATGCTTCGACGTGTAAACACATCCGTAGTTTAGATGTGTGTCAATTAATTCGTGGGTGTAACAATAACATATTTAACATACGCAAGAATGCTCGAGTGTTGTAGAATCATTTGTATGCTTGCATTAAAATCATTGATCATTTCGAGGAAGTAGATTTAAATTAGTAAGTAGTTGGAGTAACATTTAAGTCTTTTTTTTAAGGCCAGAGAGAAAAACATGCATTCAGATGGTAAGAAATACCCGTGAAACATCTGCGAATGCTGACAACAGTGCCGGTTTATGGACCAGGCTTGAATGTCGAGAATTGACATTTGACATTGGTTCTGACTTGGCTCAATAGTGAAACTATCATTGTGCCAATGTTTAGAATCCATGAGTTGGAATTTGTTATCGATTAACTTGCATATTAAGACGCATTTGAGTGGATGGCTGCCCGGAGCAAATGATCGCGAAGGTGACAAGCGCGAGCGTAACGATATTACCGAAATGGAGCAATTGAAAGGAACTTATAATTCAGATAAAACCCAGTGTGACAATTACTTGTACAAAATAAAATAAAGATGCTTTTCAGTATAAGAATTGCACATGAGTTTGGTGTTTTTATTATTTTATATATTATCCCTTTAAAAGTATACAAAGCAAACCGGTTAGCAGTGATGGATGGATTTCTGCCTATCAGGTTTTAGCCATGGATGGTGCCAACGTTTGCCCTGCACTAAGCTGGTCAATAGTGAATCATGGCAGGTGCCTAAACAATACGTCTGGTCGTACGGCTGGTTACATGAATTCGACGAAAATGTTTTCCCGATGTTAGCTCAATTTCCACAGCAGGCATTAATTCTATTGTGGCTGCTGAGATTTGACGTACGTTAAGATTAGATCTGGGCCGTGTAGAGGCTTTCAGTATTGGACCAGTCTTCGTCAAAGACAGTCGGTCCGAGAACTTATCATGCCGATAATCTACCGACCATGGCCCAAAGCTAGGGAACAAAACAAGGCCAAAGGTACATGATGATTGGCCGTGTATTCGGCCAGAATTGCGCTAGTCGTAAAATATTTCGCGAGTAGATTGTTTTTGATATGTAAACATATCGCTACTTTAGATGTGTGCCAATTAACTCCCGGACGCAACGATAACACTACGTCAGAATACGTGAGGGTGTGAAACATTTGCATGTTAGCATGAAGGGATGACCCCACTGTAACATCTCGGAAAAATTAAATATTTATTTAAGCAGACAGGTCATTTCATTTCATGAAATGACCTGCCTGCACGACTATTTAAGGTAAAATTGTCTTAGATTTTAATTTCAATAGTGTGGATTCGAGATCCATCCTTTATCATCTAAGAACTTAAACATGAAAAAAAATAAAGCTGACGATACATCATCGAGATTTTATAAACTTTGAATGAATTTTAGCGTTTGTGGAATTCATCCAACGATATTAAAAGGAACGTCAACCAGCAATAATGCGATATAATCCTCACAAGCAAGATTACTCCTACCACAGGATTATCGGATGAAAATGAAACGCGAAACGAGATACAGAAATGGAAAAGAGATAAGTCTGGATTTAAAGAAGGCATCTATAGCCAGCCCGGAAGGCACACAAAAATTAATCAGGAGAAAAGTGAACATATTGCACATGTTTTTGAATTCCTCAAGCAATTTTGATCAATATATATACACCCTAAGATGAGTTATGCATAGATTCATGAAAGGATTCTTGATGAGACAATATTTAAATATAGAATTTCCGTTTTGGCGGACTGGCTATTGATTCATATACATGAATTATGGATTTTTTCACAGCACTTGTATAATATACGTAAAGTAAGCTTAAGGCTGATCAATAAATCGAAAAACCCTCTGCTGTTGACGCACTTTAGCCATCTATATATTCATATATACATACATACACAAATACACATGTACATGTATATACAAGAAGGTGAATTGCAGGGATTCTCTGACACCGTATATTCAAGAAAATAATATCCAGAGCCTCGGTCACGTATGCGCCATTTGAATTTCTTCGGTAAATAAAGGCGAAACGAAATATTGTGGGGGTCGAGTGAAAAATTATCCGAAGATTAAAGGAAAAAAAGAAGGGAGAGAGAAGAATCCATTAATTTTTTTAACCCGATGTATTCCATTAAAGAGAATAAATTTGATGCTTTATCTTTGCTTTCTCATCTCCCAGTAATTTTTAAACAGAACATTAAATAATTCACATTAAAGAATTCTTCTTTTTTTTCAACAGCTCAAAATTTCAATTCAACTTCTTCCTTCGTATTGATTTTACTCTTTTTCTCCTTCATGTTTACAGATGTGTTATATAAAAATCTACCAGAGAAGCTTTTCCTACCTACACATATATATTCAACTTTGGGATTATTCTCACAGATGGTTATTTCCGCGCAAGCGCTTCCCAGTTTTGCGGCGGTTTTTTCTCCTTGTTTTCGTCGTTTTCGGATGATTCTTCCCAGAGATTAGAGGACGAAATCTCGAAGAAGTAACTTCCATCGGAAGCTTTTTTCTCAAGCGAAACAAATTCTCGATATCCGGTTAAGTCAATAACGATTAAGTACATAAAAGTTTAAAAATTGTTGAAAAATGCAAATAAATACTTCTCAATTCCAAAACAATAGAAATAAAACATCGAAATTTTCGATTCATTGGACAATTTTGCAAATTCTAAAGTTCAAAAGGTGTGTACACTGTTTTTTAACTTTAATCCTATCCCGCTTTTAGTCACCTGATAATGGTCGTTTGGATTTTGAAAATGTGAGTTTAAGCGAAATCCTTTATTGCACCGAGATTATGCGATCGACGAGTTGATCAAACTAGTTAAAAGTGTGTGCTCGGGATTTACGTTGAACTGTAACAAATCGAGAATGAACAGTACACAGCATTCAGTAAATTTATGCAACATACACACTGGTTTGAAAGAGAGCAACAACAATGTATATTTTGTCCGATATTCGACGATTGCGTAACGGATACGTAACGCGTTGATCGTAACGTCGATTTGTCGAAATTTTATACACTTTTATTGCCTTTAATATCAAAACGCCGGAATTGGAGGCAGAGGGAATAGGAGAAAGCGCGAGCATGTTATATACGTACGGTATGCGGAATTCGATCGATTCCTGTGAGGCTCGTACGAGATATTTGTATTCTAACGGTGTGAAAGATGTACATCATTGAAAGTACTATCGCACAACTGGCAATCGATAGTAATGGTGGTAGATAAAATAGAAAGAGGTGAAAGAAAGATGAAGAGATGACTATATGCGTAGATAATTATTGGAATGTAGATTTTATTTGGAACCTATATGAATATACTATTAAAATGTATTTAAAGGGTTTTACAAGAATTTAGTAGTCTTCCGAATGAGGTCAAATTAACGTATGTTGAAGATCTAATTCGTCAAGCTGTAATGATCTTTCTCTTTGAGTAATAATTCAAAGCACATCCATCAGTCATATTTAATGATGATATCTGGGCCATCTCATATTTAGAGCAAAGTTGGCAAGAACCACTATGTCACAGATGAAAAAATTCGGACATTGGTATGTACATATGTGTACGTTTATACATAAGTTATCCCTGTACACCTCATGTCGTTGCTCTATCCCGTCATCGTGCATTTTTCCCGTATCATATCCTATGAGTATAAACCCACGGTTTGCAAACGCATATCATTTGCGAATGAATCGGAGAGACTGATACACATGCACTGAGAGAAATATATTTCTATATATGGACTGCGTTGATGACGGAATGGAAGCGATGCACTCCCGATTAAATGGAGAGAGTCATTGAGTTAGCAGAGATTTCATCGACTATGCTTCACCCAAATATTCAAACTATAAAAGGGGTTGCTTCTCTCTTTTACCCTTTGAATCAATAGCAGCTGTGAGCATCCGTCCTGTCTAACATGCAAGCCACTTCAATCATCAGCGGAGTGATGCTTAGTCATGCCTCTTTCCAACGTCGATGGTTAATCCACTAATGCACATTGGAAAACAGAATATAGCGGAGATTCGTTGCATTTCCATTCACGCAGCCACAATGCAACCCTATTTTCTCTTCATTTTTCATTACGACCGATGTGACTTTCATATACGAGTCAACGAACATGCGAGTAATTCGATTGTGAAGATGCACGTGGCATACATGATCATCTCATCCATGTACAGCACAGACACAAATAGTCGAGCATGCGAAATGATTATCCCATTGGATGTCGTACATAAAAACGTACCATTCTATCGGATCATGAAAAAATGGTTGAGCTTTGAGAAAAATGGAGATAGAAAGATGAGATTTACTGAAAAAGAATTTCGAGTGCACTTGAAAATCAATGAGCTATCTCGATCAAATTCAGTATAACGATATAGCTTAGCAAGAAAATCGTTGGTAAATGAGGCCCCTGCTGTATTTTATCAATAAGAACCAATATTTTATCAGGTCTCGTATCGTCGATGTTGCAAACATTTGAAACGCACTACTCCCGAGAGTGAATCTTTTTTGATCAACGATAACAATGTACAATTTAAAATAGTGAACGGAAATGAGAAGGACCATATCTGTACATAATAGGGACAGTAAGGGATATCTGTTGAGGAAGGTTTACGCACACACGTGTATATAAGTATAGACATTCGCGTGGCCATTTTGCTGAGTTCGAAGAGACAACTGAAACGTGCTCGCTACTGAAAACAATGTATACCAAGACGAGCACAGAAGGCTGCCATCGTTACTCAACGCTAAAGCCGGAACGAGCTCCTGGTTCCATACGAGCATGCTATTAAACGCTTAAATAGTGCTACTCCTGGTAGCCCTCCGGCTTTGGATCCCATTGAACGTCCCTTCTTGCCACCGAATTCGCTCTTATTCCTGGCAAAAGACGCTTGCTCTGCAGGGTGGCTTAACTCGTATCCTGGCAAAGCAAAGATCGAGGAACGCCTTCGCTTCCGAAAACGTTCGACTATGTACGACATGAACATACGCATATCGTCGATTCTGGTCCACCAGATAAATCAAAGTTGTTTTCCGGCTTCACTCTCTATCACCCTTACAATAGTCCGGCTCCGAGTTTTATCGCCGAAAAATGTATAAGCGTAGAAACACAAAAATAAATCAGACCACGAATGTAATAATAAAGAAAAATTAAAAGTAACGATAAGTAAAATGAGCTATCTAAAGACAACATAGATAAATATCAAGATAGCTATAAAATACTTTTATTGAACTCATACTAAAATGTATCTAGTAATCTAGAACATAGATGAAGAATCGATAAAAATGACAAACGGATTTCACGAAAAAAAAACCGTAGACGTAAAAACAATATCTCAAGTTAACTGTGATCAATGACTTATATGACAGAGTACAATATGATACCAAAATGTATTCAAGGACTAGAATTTCAGATGAAATCAGATTATACATGTACGTAGTAGAAAATTATAATATTGAAAAATTCTATCCCGAGAAGTGGCAGATATAGCCTGAATCTACGAGAGTAATCCGGAGGGAAATAAATACGGAGATCAATATTTGTAAAAACGATAAAAGACAGGAATGACGAATCTATTTAAAATTTCCCGCATACCAAATTCAACAGAATTTGATATGCATCCGGAACTCTCGAGTGTGCCCTTACATGGATAAGGACAACAAAGGTATGCACGAATCTGTTCATAGACAAGCATGAATGTAAATTGCGCCGTCCGAGTTCAACAACATAGGAAAGCGGATAAGAGAAGGGGAAATGTTTCAGATTCGACTAGAGATTTGGATTATTGGCCGTTGCGTCGATTATTCGGCTGGCAAGCCTGCAATTCACAGGGGTATCAACTCTCCTGCCAATATAATGCGGGGCACAATGCACGCTCCGTACAGCACAAGCTGCAGTACGTGTACGAAGGCAAACTATCCGGGCGTGGAATTGGTGGTGGTACGAGCGCGAATCTGTATGTTCCACTCTCGGTATAAACTCGAATACTGCATAACTCAGCTTCGATCGCACCCGAGCTATCCTGCCATCGAAGTACGAAGTTATTTCGAAGCCTATCTCCAAGTCAAAACTCTTGACCTCCAACTTTCCCTCCTATCGCGCGTTAACCCTTCGATTACGAGGGCCTTTACTGCAAATATAAATTCACGACATCAGGTTCCCATCTCCTAAATTTCCGTGAAACTTCATCAACCAATGGCATAACTGGAATATCACTTGATCATATCATTCAATCATAAAGTACGGATCGAAAATTTAACAATCGTGACATATCGCGGGAACACTGACCTTATTAGAGTCCTATACTGTCATATATTCTATAATTTCGGCACCCTCGTTACAGAGCCCCGGGGTTGAGTCAATACTCATTATTTCAAGCAATAAATGAGTACGTTTAGATACAAGCAACGTCTCGCATGGATTATAGGAACCCGGAACGAATTAACTCTATTTTCGATATTCTAATCCTGAGCAGTAAATACCCTATCGCACACAATCGTACCCCAATTAGTAAAGCTTTTATCCTTGATACTGTACGTACAAATCCGCGACAACGTTGTTGATAATTCATTATCTGATGTTGGAGACAAATGCACTGATGATCGAATTCAACATGCTAACGAGATTTTATAATTATGAAAATTAAGATAGTAATGTGTATACTTTTGCACTCATATAGCTTGTACAACACCACAAATGCTCTTTCCAAAAAGACCCGACGCACACGTTGAAGGATTAATACTTGTACGTTCACATAAGGAACAATGAATCAACAAATAGCTTTAATATCTTGAATATGCATTCAGAATAGTCACAAGCACATTAAATGGTTTAAAGACTTCAATTACGAAGGCTTTTGTAATGAATATTGTATTTATAACATCTTACTCGGTTGCGACACTATTATCGCTTTATTAACCTCCAGAGGTAATTCACGGGAAAGTACTTACCTGGTGTAAAGTTCACGTTTCCGTATTTTCCCGGCAAGTCTCGGTTTCGCTCTAAAAAAGAGCACAGTAAATCGTTTTTACGTCCCAGATAAAATCGATTCTTCGGCAAAGTGGTATTCTCTCCGAGAATCACAAATTCCGAGCTCAAAGTCGATAACACGATAACTGCGGTGACTCTCGTAACAATAGAAATTAATATTTTCTCTGCGGTCTTGAGAATTATGTCTGCAACGTGCGACCTCAAGCAAAAAAGCAAAATCTTATAAGCGCGAGTTATGTCGATGGCAGAACTTTAGTTTTCGTTCGAAACGCGATCAATTCCCTTTCTTCCTTGCTGTAGAGTCGCCTCCGCCCCTTTTGCTTCTTCCCCTCTCATGGTTTGACTCGGACAAATGACGTCGTATATCGTGTCACGAAGATGTACTATCCCACACGCATTGCATGTCATCTGTGAGAAATCGCATCGCGTATATATAAAAAACTGCTGCGAGAAATCCGAAGTTTGTGACACGAATTGTCGAATGACACTCGCTATACTGAGCTATTAGTATAATAAATACGATTTTTTTTTGTTTACGACGGGATAAAAAAGAGATCGATGTTTTTAACTTTCGATGATGATTGCGACGGGATAATTCTCCCTTCACCTGCTGTGGCTGTGATCCGTCGGCTGACAGGGCTCTATGCGATTTTATTAATTATTTTGACTATTTTCGTCAGGCGCCAGCTAACTCAACGTTAGCAAAATCCAGGGATGGATAGGTTGGGGACCATACGAAATCGAGAATATATCCGTCAAACTAAAACAGAGTGCAGTATTTATAGTTTTATTTATTGACTATTACAAATTTCCTGGACTTCCTCGAATAATCCTCGACTTTCTTGTTTTATGTACTTGACTATTAATCTTACAATATGACGGTGTGTTCGGGATCGCACGTGAACTCTCTCTGACCTCTCTCTTTCCTCACGTTCACGACTCTCGTCTTCGGGAGTCAAGGAGTGGGGATGAGCCTCGAGCTCGACATTATAAGAGTTTACGTAGACATGTAACAGTTTTATACACATAATATCAGTTTATATGTACAATGAGAATTACGTGTGGGGGAGGAGAGCAAAATGGGGTACCCTAAAAATTTCGTGAAAATTTGCAATATTTCAAAATTTGATAAAGTTTAATATGAAATAGTTTTTCCTTTGCTAAGAATATTATATTTGGTAATTTTAAAACACATTGAAACAAAAATCAAAATCAAAAATCAATTAACACATCAGATAGAAAAAGATCGTTTTCCTTAGGAATGAAACACAATTATACAAAAATGAAAGTAAATCATTAATTAATTGCTTGAAATGAGATATCAAAGCTAATAGTAAGGTAAAAAATTATTGAAAAAATATCTCACGTTTTGGAGGGACACCCCATTTTGCTCGCTAAATAAATTTTTTTTTCTCGTGGCAGCTGAAAATTTTATTTCTTTCCTTTAATTGTGATTAAAAAAACAAAAGATTCAGCATATCGAAACCGTTGGAGTCGTAAAATTTTCTTAAGTACCCCCCCCCCCTTGCCCTATACGTAATGATGGAAGGGAGAGAAGAGGAAGAGACTGGAGAAATCCGAGCATCGTGTAACAAAGACGTTCAATCAGAAGCCAAAAGATAACGATATCGAATAGATCGAGTACAGCCTGACCGTGAGCACTTAAATTATAATCCCTCCGAGAGAAGTTTTTGTGGCTAACGATCTTTCATACCCTTAATCTCTCAACAAATAAATGAACAATTACGCTGATAATTCAGCAAAAAATAAATAAACCTAATTCTCAAACAATCAAATATTTTTTACATGTATTAATAATAAAATTGATCACACCGTATTTATTTTCATAATTTCTCAAATTTTGAAAGACAATAGCATTTATTGATTATTTTCCAGGTGTATTCGTCCCTAATGTTTTACGTCGCAGGTGTTGCGTTTTTTACGGTAGTTAACGTTTCGTTTGAAAGCATAATTTACAGAAAGAAAGACGTGTATGGTATGGACAGACAGGAAGTATGTTATGCAGTTTTGCGTCAAGTGATAGAAAACGTAATGAAAAGCAGCTTTTCCAATCGCTCGTTCTCACGAGATAAAAGTACAATGATAAAAAGTTTTTGCGCTTGCATACAAAAAGGTCGATGCCCGTTCCGAAACAATTTAACACAATGAAGAACGAACAATGCCATACAATTATTGATGAACAAAACGAACAGTGAATTTTCTATTTCTCTTACAATTAGCTTTATATTCAACATTTAAATGTTAAAAGAACTTATATAAAAAATATAAAAACTAAAAAAAAACTTCTTTGACACGCGAATTATTTATCGATTATTTTGATTAATTCTCGTATAAGATTGTTTCAACTCCGCGATTATATTTCTCCAATATTCTCGGTTTTAACGGGACACAGGAGTCGAGTGATGTACTTGACAGGATTCTCGACGGACATGAGTGCACTCAAGCGTCTGGGCGAATGACCAACACGTCAATTTTGGCAACGGAAGGGAACGAGAGGGAAAAAGAAAGAAAAGGTGAAGCGGTTGGTGGATATACAGGAAAAAGAGGAAGAGGAAGTTTGCGAATGGGGCGAACGGAATATTACCAGCCCGAGCGTGACAACATACACATATGGCTAATTGCTCTCTCACTTCTATGCTTGTTTAACGCTCGCCAGGTGTTTGAAGATACGTGTCCGTCACCGTACAACCTATCCATATGATTATGCAAATATACACAGAGAATATGGACATTAAATATTTTAACAGACAACCGATATAAAAAAGTTGGGGAAAAATATTGACAATTTTGTCGAAAATATTACCAGTTTATTTTCGAACGAATAGCTTATTAATCTCGTTTACCGTAATTTATTTTAGTAAATGTTTACAAGGGTGACTCATCGGATAGAGGAATGCGGGAATTTCTTCGCGAGCCCCGTGTGATTGTGCAAACGGTTATTGCAACGTTTCACATATAGGATACAGGGGGGCAAAATGGGGTACCCCAAAAATTTGTTGAAAATTTTTTATATTTCAAAATTTGATAAAGTTTAATATCAAATAGCGTTTTCTTTGCCAAGAACATTATATTTGGTGATTCCAAAACACATTCAAACAAAAATAAAAATTTCTTTGGGAATGAGAGACATTTATATGGAAATCAAAACAAATCGTCAATTAGATACTTGCAATTAAACGTTAAAGCTAATAATAAATTAACACATTATAAAAAAAAAAAAATTTTCGTACTTTTTGGAGGGACACCCCATTTTGTTTGGTAAAATAATTCATTTTTTCTCGTGGCAGCTGAAATTTTAATTTGTTTCCTTCAATTGTGATTAAAAAACAAATAATTGAGCATATTTGAACCCTTGGAATCGGAAAATTTTCTTGACTGCCCCATTTTGCCCCCCTCTACCATAATAAAAAAGGATTGTCTTAGTGGGATTCTGTTTTAGCGAAATTTAACAGAGACTCGACTGTAGTCCAGTTTTTTAATCGATAAGAGGAACATTCTTGGCATTCTTCGCAGCTCGGATGCAAAGGTAGCTCGGACTGACCCGAATACGCCTATTAGGGAGGTCTTAATACTTGCGTCGTTTTTCATCTTCCTGGACACCGACATTAATCTCAGCCGGAGCCAAGAACTCAATGATATATATACATATAATAATTTGTTTCAAAGTCAAAAAGATCTGGGTTCGACGTGTTTTGAGCCAAATATCCAGCGGTGTGAATCGGAAAGTTCCATAAAATATTATTTATGTCTATATCAACATATCGAAATGCTAAGTCAGGGCTTCTTAGAAAATCTCAAGGCTTCGGCACTTGGAGTCCTTGACTCAGCAATTCTGAAATTATTCTGCAACTCCTGCTCCCTCAACAAGAGGGTTAGCGAGAGCCACAGTCCAAGCCCCATTGCCCGAGTAGATGAAAGGATTTGGGGATAACAGTCTTCCGTGTAGGGCCTGGTAGATTGCAAATTTTCACAGCTTGGATACAAAGGTCCCTCCAACTACCCCGAAGACGCCAATTATCATGAGCATTCGCTCAACAGAGAAGCCCCGATAGAGACCATTCGCAGCAGGGAAACTAAGTAGAGGAGTGAACTTGCTGTATTTCAGACACCACGGACTAAGGAGAGCAATTCCGAATGGCACTGCATTTTCATGGCGACCGGACGAATCATAATAGTGACTACTTGAAACTACTGATTTCCTATCCTTGACTGAATCTGCTAAGATATGTACTTGGACAGGAAGCCTGGAAATATTTATCAATATATTTAAGTACGGATGAACAATACACTTTATGGGATACTCTTTCATTTATTTCGTGCACTTGTTGACTAATGAGAAGTATTTTATGAAACATGTTAATTAACGGAAAAGTAACTTCGCATTCTATTTAAAATTTTCCTAGGAATTAAAAGAAGCATTTTCATATAAAATAAAACTAATTATCTTTTTTCCACTAACTTTTTTAAACGACGGGGCTCTCTTAAAAAATTATAACCGCGGTTTAGGCTGTGAAAAAGTTTCTTGAGCGTAAAAAATTGAAGTTTTTTAGAAGAGATTTTGGCGCTCGTGAAAGGAATTCAGAAGTTTACCCTTCCACAGAAGAGTTGAGGAAATTAAGAGCTCTCGCGTTGCGAAGTTTTTCTCTGGGGAAATCGTAGAGATTCAAATTTTATCGATTCTTTAGTATACAAATTGTATATAATGCACGCAAGTTTTAACTGCAAAATTAAAAAGTAATTAAATGGAATTGTTGCAAAAATTAAAATTCGATTGCCAGTTTTAAATTACAAAAACAAAAAATTACTAAAAACACTAAAATATTTTTTGACACGCCCTTGATTTATCTTATTACTCGAATTATTAGGAATAGAAAATTACCGATAAAAGTAAATGGATAAAAATTTTTCCAATTTCTGCGCTAGGAAATGCATTAGACTTGAATTTTTATGTAATTGCGAACTTCCGATGCTCGTTTGGTGAATTTTATTTCGAGGCTTTTTCCTTTCCGGAGGGACAAAAGATCTGCTCGGTTCATTTTATTTTGAAAACCAAAAGATATCTTGAGAGATGCCAAGAAATATAAATGGATAAAAATTTTCTGATTCCTCCAGATAAAAAGCAATGCGCGTTAAAAAAAATCCCGAACCGAGTCATACAAAATATTTTTATCATCCTATTGCAATCGTATTTTTGGCAAGTATTATCTCCATTTCAAAAGCGCAAACCGAGAATGTTAGAAAAACTTCTTTTCCAAGAATTCCTCAAACCATGCGGCTGCATGTGAAGGATGGATAAGCTCTTCGGATATATATTCCTTATCCGTATACGACTGTTCTTTATATACGAGCGACTAAATTACAAGACTTAAAAGGAGAAAGTGAGCGTTTCGAATTCTCCCGAAACTCCCTTAACTGAAATTGCTCTCCTACCGAAGACAGGCGGACTGAAAGAGAGAAAGACAGAGAGAATGGGCAGAAAAGAAACGAAGAGGAAGAACCTTTATTCGGTCGACCGCTGAGTCCAGCCAAAAAGCAATCTGTCTTTACAGGAAGTATAAGTGCACTCACGACGAAAGCTTGCAGACCATCTTTCCTTCTTGTTTCTCTCTTTTATCAGTCTTCCAACACAGTGAAAAACTTTGAGTCTATAGAATAAAAGGGGATAGGAGATATAACTCCTTCAATCGAAGGACGAAGCGTAAAAAAAGATCATGAAAAGATAAAAGAAGGAAAAGAGAGATATAAAAACATCTGTACCATTTACATTTATATTTACTGGTTGAGTTCAAACCACTTCACTGCACCGCGTTAATATTGTGGTTAGTAAAAATGATTGATTTCCTTTCTCGATAAAAATCTTGTAAGTAGATTATGAACTGTACGTGTACTTGCAAGACTCGAGTTGAAGTTTTTAACTATCGATGCAAAAACTAAAAACATTAACTGAACGTCTTTTGTGATTTTGGACTGTTGGTTACAAAGATAACAAATTCTATGCTAATTGTGTTTAACATGAAGGAAATTATGTTATGTATTATCGAAAACGAAATAAGAAGTGGAACAGCAAATTAACTGATGTCCCCAAGTATTAAAAACGTTGAAAAACCTCGATTGAATAATAATTGAAACATGAACGGAATGTGACGATGTGAAAAAGAATTCAACGAGCGTATAACGCGACACAATGGAGATTCAAAAAATCGAGAAGGAATGTATTCCTATCCGGGTATTTGAGTGTGAGACTCATAACGATTATGTGAAAACGGGATGATCAAACGAACACGGAAATCCCGATAACGTCCGGTTATTTGTTATAACACTGTTTGTTGAAATTGATGTCGGCTTTGTGTGAAGTCATCCAACGCAACGGCGATTCGCATCAAAAAACACAAGCCGAACTGAAAAGGAAAAAAGAAATGGAACGAAAATCAACTGAGAGAAACGCCGGAGGACGAAAAAAAGACAACAATTTCATAGGAGGATATGGAACCTTCGCAAATAAAGGCAAATGAACTTGTGTTTTCATTTATGTATTCATGTAAATATTATGGATATCTTCATAACAGACTGTACATGAATATCGTACATGTATATACTTATTACTGCTCGATACGGAGAGTTTCATGCATGTACTTGTGGTCACCCTTATGCATGTGTGAAATTCAAAGACTCATACCAGCGATCTACAAAATGTATAGTTTCAGGATGTGCGGTATAATTTTGTTTTCCCACTTGCCGGTACATCGTTTCCTCTGGCGAACGAGCCGCACAGTAGATATACTTATGCGTGGTACACTTAATGAAGAAGCCTGAATTTTCCATGTAAACCACGTGATTATGTTTATTCATTCTGAATTTGTAACACAATCAATACAATACAATGTATACAATATAAATTCGGAAAATTTAGTAATCCGAAGATTTTTGTACTTGCATTTATTTATTTTCCTTAATGAATTCATAATTCGTTAAATGAATATTTAATATTAAAAATGGTAATAGTACGAAATCCTTGATCTCGAGTATATGAGTGTGCGTTGCACTTAACGAAATATTTTTTCCATCCCACGTATAGAAAATTCTTTCAGTATAATATACATGTCGAAATTAAATACAGAATGATCGTTTTTTTTTAATTTTTCAGTTGGGTAATTCCTCTTCCGTGATTTCATTGATCCGTTAATAATCAACTTAAAAACAACGTCACTATACTGGTGTGAAAATAACAGCTCAACGTAAATTTTAATCAGTTATGATAATGTAATTGAGTAATTCCACGTCATTTCACGTGATTTTAAAAATCGTATTTTTTTATTTAAAAATTCACATTTTTTTTATTACAAATTTGAGTTTTTTTGGGAAATTTTAAATTTATTACTAAAATTTTAATATCATTATGTAAAAAAATAATTTTCAAATTTTATAACAATCTCAATGTTCCAAAATAATAAAAAAAATTATTAAAAAAATGGTTTCTATCGAAATATATTACAAAAAACTTTTAATTTACATAGGTGGTACAGTAGGAAAATATCAGTTGACCATATACATTACAATTTTAGT
>JAPYYX010002706.1:0-14292 GCA_030522605.1 Cremastinae sp. B BG-2022a
TGTTTAACACGGATTTTATAAATGAGTTATGGAATGAAGGCACAAACGAATGAAGAAATAAATGAATGAGTGAACGTTTATTATGCCATCGGATAATTCAATAGGCACATGAATAACATAATTATAATACAATGATAACTAAAAAGGAACACTGAAATAAAAGAATACTGGAAAGAAGTACCGTGGCATATACGATTGTGGGGGGTGATATCGTTATTCAAAGTGTAAAGTTGTACGAAAAGAAAATCAATTAACTAACTAGCTAATCAACTAACTAACTAACCAATTAACAAACTAACTAACCAATCAACTAACTAACTAACTAACTAACCAACCAACCAACTAACTAACTAATCAATTAACTAATTAGAGAGCAAAGTTGAAGGAAGAGCCGATGAATCTAATGAACTTCAAGCTTGAGCTTGATATGGACTTGATATAACTCCATATGTACTCAATCACAAAATCCTGGACCAATGGACGAGAAGAAGAAAAAATTAATCCACTCATGAAATGCCGAAAATTTCAAATCAACGCGAACGTCCTTGACTCAGGTATGCTATAAACTTATTCCTTCATCTTCAAATAGAATAGTTTAAATGTCTTCGAACCAACGATTAATTTGTAAAAAGAAGAAAAAATTGTCGATTAAGTTTGTTCGCTTTTTTATCACTCGTAATCAATGAATTTTGAATATATTTTCAAAATATATCAAAATAATAAGCTATTTGACGCTTGTCTGGATTTCCAATTTTAAACACGTCAGTATTTGCACAATTGCTGCACAATGATTTACGATTACATGTAATTTGCCATAAAGCACGCATCTGTATGTATATGTAAACGTCTCCACTTAACACTTTACACGAGAATTTTAACTTTCTACAGCCCATATAATATACATATTATATTCTGCAACGCGAAAAGATGATAATAGAAGAGAGAGAAGAATTCGTGAGTCTCTTTCACGACATTAATGCCTCGGAGTCCATAGACACAGCCGCTCTAAAATTTACTTCTCGCTCCAAATTTCTCCAACTATAAAAAATGCAAAATAAAACATTTTAATTAACAAAAATAAGATAAAATAAGAAACAAAAATTCTATAAATAAAATCCAAAAATAAAATCTTTCGAGAATTTTTTTTAATGTTTTGATTAAAAAACTGCAATCTATTATAAAGATATTAACAAATTTTTTCTTACATCCGAAATGTTTTTTTTTAGAATCCGAAAATGAAATCATTTAATAATTTTTTCACTTGTTAACAAAAGAACTACCAACTGTTCCCAACAATAAACTTTTTTTCGAATCCATGATTAATGAACCATGAAAAATCATTCATCGACTCGACATTGGCCTGGAAAACGATCAATTCGCAGTCCCGCGTCTCGCCGCGAATCGGGAAACGTCTCAGGAAGCGAATTAATGCATTTTACATTACTGAAATCCCGTGACTCCCGACGCAATAAAATTCGGAGGAGCGCGTCCGGAGTTCAAGGGTATTGGGCTCGCGATCGATCATTATCGAAGACCTCGGGCGACGTAACCGAGAGCGAGGGATCGTTTTTTTTTAGCAGAAATGAAAGAGAAGGTAGAACTCATCCTCGGACACCTCTCTCCGCGTTTTCCCTCTCTCCTGAGACTCATATTTACCGAATGGAGCTTCTCTTTCTCTCGTACGACCACGCTCGAGATCTCAGGAGAACCGCCAAGAAGACAACCGGCAGATGAGTTCCGTTTTTCTCGCCGAGTGCATGGTTATGCGCGTCTTATCGCATTTTTTTCATCACCTCAATTTTGTACACTTTTCAAATTTTTTGTTTTTTTTAAGGGAACGTGAAATTTTTTTTTTTAGTGTGAGACAAAAATGAAATTTTTTGTTCATTTTTTGTGTAAGTGAAATTTGATTGGAAAAATTTCGAGTGACTCGCGGAGTGATGAGCGACGAAAAAAAATTGTTGATTGTTAATTGTTTGAATATTTTGTCAGGTCTCGTGATTTTGTCACATTTGGCTAGTTGCACGAATCCGGAAGACGAGGAATCGGAGAGGAGTTATCCGTTGAAGAGAGCAATTGACGGGACGAGAGGAAGGTACGAGAATTTTATTTGAAAATTTTTTAAATTTTTATTTTTTTTTTTAATTATTATTTTATTGTTTTTAAAAAATTTTTTTTTTAAGAAAATATTACGACCCCGAGGAAGACGATCCTTACAATATTTATGGCTCGTCCAACGGTCAATACAATCCTTACGAGGAAGAAACCGGTGAGTAATTTTTTTTCTTCCGGAATATACGGAGAAAGTGTAACGAAAAATGCGAAAGTTGAGCAGTAACAAAAGAAAATTTTATGCCCAGATCTTTCGGACATCAGGAACAACGTTCCGGGCGAGCCGGGACTCGATTATCCGGCTTACATGAGATTGCCCCAAACGCAATTCCTTTGCGAACCTCATTTCAGAGGTAAGAACATTCATTAACTATTTATCATTGTTGTATTAATTATTTTAAATTTAAATCCCTAATGAATAACAATTTGTGTCATAAGAAAATTTTTAGATTTTTTAATATTTGCATTGTTTCACATCAAAATTTACGTCAAACATTGATTTAAGAATAAAATTCAATAATACAAAACGAAAAATTAAAAACTTTATTTAAAAAATAAAATAAATTAAAAGCCGCCAAAATAAAGAATTACCTAAAATTTAAATAAATAACAATAAATAAAAATTATCCAAGATTTTGTAAAGGTTAAAAATTCGCGAATAAAAATCAAATTAGACTTTACGACATTTTTTTAACGATTTTTATCAAAAAATTGTTATTTTATTAAAAAAAATAAAAGTTCGATGTTTAGCTAAAAATTAGTAATTTAATATCAAAGTCTACCAAATAAATCGAAAAAAATTGCTAAAAATCGAGATAGCTCGGGCTGAAATGTCGCACGATTTTTTCATTGTTCGGTAGATTTTAGTAACCTTTAACATCGATGTCAAGGATGATCGCGAGTTCTTCGATTCGAAGCTTACACGTACATACATATCGAGGCAAAATGATGCGCATACGGAGTCTCAAAGCGCATAGAGAGGAGCGAGAGCCACGATGGCAAACCCATTGGAATTCACCGCTAGCATTTTATTACGTTTCGCAATAGGTCAGCGCACCAGCGACACAGAGATGCGACTATAAATTTCCATCTCTGTACGTACACACATTTTTATCCGATTCATAAACATTGTGGAGAATAATCGACAGTCACGGTAGACTCTTGCTTGAATTCCGTAAGGAGGATCCGACGCGAAAATATCATCAATGAAACTTTAAAATCACGAAGCCCATTTTTAGTCATCTTGATTAGTCTGCGAGAGATATTTTCAGCTGACATTTATGTACAATGGAAAAGACAAAGTCCAAAGAGAAATCGAAAACGTGCAAAAATCGTATTGTGATTTTTTGCGATTTTTTTTTCGTGTCAATTTTGGACATTTTTGATTTTTTTCGAGATTTTAAAAAATTTTTTTTTGCGAATAAAAATTATATTTTATTAACTTTTGATTAACTTGCCACAGAGATTTTGAGCTGACGTTTATAAAATGGAAAAAAAAACAATATCCAAATGATGAAGAAATCGAAAAATCGTATTGCGATTTTTTGCGATTTTTTTTTGTGTCGACTTTGGACATTTTTTATGTTTTCGAGTTTTTTTTTTCAAGAAATTTCTTTTTTTCGATTTCGCAATTATTCCTTCCGCAGCTGAAGAAAAAAAAGTCTGCACGAAGGAATTAGCTTGCGGCTAGATTGCGAAGAAGTTGGAGCAAGTTCTCGAATTTCGCAATATTTACACGTCTCATTCAAAGCTGGAAAAAAGGAAGAAAAATATCGAGCGAGATCCATTCGTGAAGAAACGTTTAATAAATATTACAAGATCGTCGGAGGCGCCGCGCTAAAGATTTTAATTCTCGTATACACCGTGAAATTATGTAATTTTTTTTAATTTTTTTTTATTTTTGAAATAGCAGGAGTGTCGAATCTCGGGAGCGTCCGTAGTTGCGATATTTACTCGCAATAAACGTTAGCAAAGTTTCAACCGGCGGGACGGGTTTCCAACAAAATGAGAAATGAGGAAGCACTTTTCGCGCGCATTTTAATGTTTTTCTCACGAAACGATTCGCGAGTTCATTAGAATTTATACTTTCAGAAAATTTATCCATACACGCATTTGCGAAACTACGAAAATACCAAAAAAAGTTTTATTTATTACACACGAATATATTACACGAATTATTACGTCGTAATTACATTTTTATGTTAAACCTCGAAAAATTAATGCTCTTTCGGATTTTTGATTATGGTGCAATAAAACAAGCAAATAGAAATTTTTAATTTTTTTGTAATAAGTTACGCGTATAAAATAATTTTTTATTACAAAATATGCATTTTGAACAAAAAAAATATCATAAAATCATTAAAAGATATGTAAAAAAAAATATTTTTTATACATTTATTTATAAATTTTTTATTTGTTTACAATTTATTTATTTATTTATTTGTAAATTTGTTTAATTATTTATAACTTAATTTAAATTTTTCTTCAGGTTACTACGCGGATGAGGAATCGGGATGTCAACTTTTCCATATCTGCGACGGCAGTTTCCTCGTCTCGTCGTTTCTGTGCCCGATCGGTTCGATCTTCAGTCAACGATTGTTAACCTGCGATTGGTGGAACAAGGTCGATTGTTCGGCGACTCGGAAGTATTTCACGACCAAGAACGAGGATCAGGGTCTCGGCCAGGTCGACGACGACGAGATTCTCCATAAAGCGTTCGAAATGTCGGTCCATTCGGCCGGTGAGAGAATACCGATCGAGACGGTCGCCCAGCGTCAAGATTCCTCCATCAAGAGTCACAATCGCGAGAGAACAAATTACGATCGTCCTAATCAGATACCGATCGAGACTTATTCGGAGAAAAACGAATTTTCAACAGCCCAGCCGAGACACCGAGGAGGAGGAAGAGAAAATCGGCGCCGATTTCAAGACGAAGATCGGTATCGAGAAAGTCAAGGAGTTAAGATTCACAGTAATGGAGAAAATGAGGAAAGAGTCGCTTACTCGCCTACCGTCCCGACCATAATGACGACAGCGAGGAAATTTTATTCGCCGACGGTACCAACGACTCACAGGCCGACGACTCGAGAAACTTTTTCCAAGTACGATCTCGAGTTCGAGAGTTCCGATCATCTATACTCGGCGCGAGGACGATCGGATAAAATAAAACCTGCAACACCTTCGAATAATTTGTTTACCGATGAGGATGAATCGAAATCGGAAAAACCGATCGAAACGAAATCGGTATCGACGAGTAATGAAAAATCGGTCAGTGCCGATTTTCAGAATTCAAGCTCGATTAACGAAACGATTTCTTCTCTCGATCGCAAAGAGGAAACGATCCAACAGGATTTGAATCGTTTATCGAAAGAAATAAGCGAGAGCCTGTCGGTCTTGACGATCGACGAGAATACCGATCCGAACTTTTATTCTTACGCTCATGCCGATTCCGGTGATGAAAATTCGACAAATTCTCAGCATTCGGATCAGGGACCGATCAAATTATTCTTGCAGCCGCCCAGAGAAGAAAAAAGTCCATTTCGAATCACCGTGCTCGAGGAAAATCCTCCAGACATCGCAGAGGAATCGGTATCGAGACCAGAGATTTTGATCGATACGGTCCTAAAGCCGCCATCTTTTAGCAAAATTCCATCAATTTACGATACCCGTAACAATACTGGAGACTCGCCTATAATTCGCATCGTTTTGAAAAACGATTTTACCGAAGAAGAAACGACAACGAAGAAATCGGTTCCCACCGTTGCCTTGCCGATTTCATCAAAAATCGGCAATTCGGTCGAGAACATGACCAATCCAATAGAGGATTTCCCGTCAACGACGATCACAAGTAAAACACCAGAAAACTCGATCGACATCGACGCAGAAGCGACGAAGAACTTGCCGATCGTGATCGGCAAGAATGAAACGACCGTAAATAATTCAAACTCGAGCAACTTCGAGGACTCGCTCGAGCAGGCGTCGTCGCCGCTCCAAGTAACCATAACAGTGAACAAAAATGAAGAAATCGATCCGAGTGGTGAGGAAATACGAAAATTGTTGGAACACCAAGGAATCGGCGATTCGATCGGCGCGGGTGATTTCAAGAATCTTGAAATCGTTCCATCGGATGGACGGTTCGGCGAAGAAGATCGTTTTGGTCACGAGACGGCGAACTCTGCTAATGAGCAGAAGAGCTTGAAAATTGAACCTAACGAGCCGATTAGCCAACGAGATCGGTTCCGAGTCCACTCGTCTTACCTCGGTAACGTCCTCTCCTTCCTCGAGCCGCCGAATTTTCCACGACCTTTCTCCGTTCAACAACCTCCCTATAAGGATTTAGAGACTAATGAGAGGTCTTCGAATCTACGAGAGGAGGAGACGACGATCAGGAGCATCTCCTCGACGGCAGCGGCCTCGACGAGAAGTCCAGAAAATAACTCCGAGAGTCTTCAAGTTTCCTCTTCAGGATTTTCCAGAGACTTGAACAACAATGCGGCAATTTTGCTTCAGACTGCGCGACACTTTGGTGAAAGTTTTGACGGAAATATCGGTACAACTTTTGACGAGAGTGTCGGTGAGAATCTCGATGGAAATTTCGGTAAAAAGAAGGAAGAAAAATCGAGAATCGAATTGCCCGAGCGTTCGAGATCTCTCGATTTTCGTACCGGACTAGAGATTCATTCCGAAGAATCGGAGGCTCCGATCGTTGCGGATGATCCTAGAGACGAAAAAAACAATGGATCAGAGACAAGTGAAATCAATGGTAAAGAGTCTGAAGTCGTTGTCCAGACGGAATTCATTCCTTCGTTGTCATTTTCGCTAAACACGGACGAGGAACGAGAGGAATTTATGGAAGCAGTTGCTAAAGGATTGTTGCGAGACGTTGGACCAACCGAAACGATTCATCATGAAAACCAGACGAGTATTCCCAGTTAGAACGCCTTAAGATTATTATTTATGATTAATAGTTATTGTAAAATTACGTGTATTATAATAAAGTTTGTTAGGGCCGAAATCGAACAGTGAATCCTTTTTTTAGTAAATTTAGCAATTTCTTTAGTAAATTTAGTAAATTTTTTAGTAAATTTAGTACATTTTTTAGTAAATTTAGTAAATTTAATCATTTATGATTAATTTAATCATTCTTACTAAATTTAGTAAAACTTTTAGTAAATACAATCCATTTTTAGTACACTTTTTAGTATTTTTTTAGTAAAATACTACTGAATTGGTTCGAGGAATCTCACACTTCACCACTATATAAAATTTCCGAAAAAAAGTCACACATATTTCCAAATTTTTTCTAGCTATACACTTCGAGTGGTGTCATCCGACTTGACATTCATTCAATCGGTCATAAACGTGACTGCCCATTTAAAAACACTTGATTCCACAATAGATTGCTAATTTCAATGAAAGAAGATTTTTTTCCTCTCAATTGCGCAAGGAACAGACTTCTCTTTCGTTTTTCATTGTTTCCATTCATTTAGACGTTTGACGTCATTCTTCAAGAATTAATTATTATTCATACTGAAATATCGAAATTTTCTTAACTAACAATAAAGTAACACTAAAATATCCACAAAGTAAATGTGTCTCTAAGATGAGGAAAAGATGTCTTAATCGAAAACCATATTCAGAAACTCTATTTAAAATTTCCTTGTGTATACATTTTAGTAATCAAAACTAGTTAAGTAACCAACTATTTAAATAGTTACTAAAAAGCTTTTTTTTAATTCAAATTAATGGTTGATCATATTTTTATTAATTATTGAAAAATAATAAACAAATCTTTTTGTTAACCCTTACGGTTGCACTTTTTTACAAATTTTTTTGACAATATTGAGTAGTTGAACTTAGAAAAAATTGCTATGTTCGTTTAATTTAATTTTTGATCAATGCACTTTAAAACTTTTTTCCCTCAAGACGAAAATAGATCTTTTTAATCATATCTCGTTTAGTCACCTAATCGACTAATGGACTGTATACGAGATATAAATTAACATACCAAACAAACTCTTATCCAAGTTGCTATTTTGTACGCTTTAAAAATAATCTTCGAAAACGAAGTTAAAATTTCTATCGAACTTTGAGCAGGTGCGAGAACGGTCTTGTCAGTAATAGTGACACATGTAAAACACTTCGTTGAAAACAAATCCTTGTTAACTGTATATTGACACACCTTGCAACAATTAAGAACGATTGTTCATGAATCGAAAAAATTAGAAACACTTTTTTCTTATTCGAATTCCACTACTACACAGCTCAGACATAGACGACTAGTTTAGGTGTATGCAATTTAGTATAAAAAGGCCGCTTCGTTTCGTCTTCTCACAAAATCCTCAAGATCGAAATTGCAAAATTGTTGCAATTGAAATTCAATTTTTTTGCTGGTAAAGGTAAGTATAAATTCTAGAATTTGAATTTTTAATCTTTAAGTTGTATTTCAAATTGTTATTAAATTTCGAATAAAAATCTTTCGATATCGTGAGAAATCGAGGCATTTTTTATTAAAAATATTTTTGAACTCGTGTCCGATAATTCTCAAATTTTCATTACTCGAATAATTTAATTTTTTTTTCCAATCCATCCAAATTTTCTATTAAATTTTTTATATATCATTTTTATTAATTTAAAAAATTTGCTTAGGTCGAAGATGTCTCGTGTCACATTTTTCCTTCTGTCATGTTTCATGGCGTTGGCCCTCGTGGTTTACGGACTTCCGGTAATTCAATATTAATTCAAGAGCTTTGTTTATAATTATACTCTGCAAAGCATAATATGAAAATTTTTTTTGTGCCAAAGCAAAATGTTAACCACCCGGACGCACAATGTACGAGCCAAGGATACAAAGCGAGCTGCGATGTAATATTTATTTAAATTATTTGCTAATTATTTGTTGATAAGCGAAATGCATTCATACAATTATTTGTTAATTGTTTTTAATCGACAGAATTTATCATGGGATAATTTTCAACTGAATTGTGGAAATATTTTCTGCGCTGGACGAAAAATACAACCCTCTGGTTCGGATTTCAAAGCAGAGTCGATTGGACCAGCTACTGATGGAACGAAATGTGCTAGAAATAAAGTGAGTACCCTGATTAGAGTATATTTGAATGATAGTAAAAATAGTTTTTTTTTACTAACTTTAATTAAAATTTGAAATTTAAATTTAATTAAAAATAAATAAAATGAAATTTAAATTGAATTCAAATTAAAATAACAAAATTGAATACTTTTCCCAGATCTGTATCGCTGGAGTATGCGTGGACTTACCTCCTGGTCAAAGAATGCCGAGAGAAGTCGGAATGAATCGAGACTTCTACACGTGTCTCCGTACTGACTCAGCCCCACTTCGCCCATCTGGAAGAAATTGAAACCCTTACATACCGGAAAATCGAATTTTGTCAATCGTTAATGCCCAATGCCAAATTACACGGAATAAAAATTTTAGCATATTTTTCTTTCTGTATCGAAATAAAATTTCATTGCATTTATTTAAAGAATTTATTCATTAATTTATAAACATTTATTCAATAAGAACGATCATTTGTCGAGCAATTCGAACAGAAAATTCTATAATTTTTTAAAATAAAACAGAACTCCGAATATGAGGACGAAAATTAATTTTTCAACGATTCAACAATTGTTACTTTTTTAAATTTTATTTTTATTAATTTTAAGAATTAATTAAACATACAAATCACTCAAGAGTTAATCAATTAACTAATTAATCCATCAAGGGTCAATGAAGTAATTAGTTAATTATATTATTGCATTAATTAAACAATCATTATTATAATAAACAATAAACGTAATTGATTAAACAATAAAAACCATTAATTAAACAATAATTATTGTTTATTTGTTTTTATTTTTAATTATAATTAAAAATAAAAACAAATTGTTTATTTGTTTTATAATTTATTTGTTTTATAACATAATTTATAAAAACAAATAAACATGCGATTAAACTTGAAAAGTTCATGATCGAGTTCGCGAGCCCCTTCCAGCTCAAACGCAACATCTACAGCGAGCGTAAATAATTCTACACCCACGGGGATCGAGGAATTGTTTGTTCTCCATGACGACGAGAGAATTGGGCAACTTCGCAGGATAAAGAGGCCTCTTGCGGCAATCGCTCACTTACGCATTTATCTCCCGATTGTCCCCCTCGTTCATAAATATTCTTTCAATTTTATTTCCGATCTAAGATCTCAGATTCGAGATGGAGGAGAAAATTGCCGTCGAGACGGAGAGCGAGGGATCTCGTATATTCGGATATGGAAGCCACGAGGCGTTCGAGAGCGTCAGCGAAGGAAGTTTGTTGGAAAGTACGTCATCGATGAGTATGGATTTTCGGTAAGGCTACTTATCAATATTTTCAATATTTATAAAATAATAAATTTTAATTATTAATTTTAAAAATAGAAGAAAATAAAATCATGAAAATTTTTGGTTGCTGCATAATTGAATAGATTACAAAATTAAATTAAATTATAAATTTTAAAAATAGAAAAAATCATAGAATTTTTGATCTTGCAGAATTAAATGGGTAAGGGACAGAGTCATCAAATTCCTCGGACTGGCCGAGAGTGATAAGATACTTTTCGACAATTTGATAAGCGTAAGTATAAAATATAATTAAAATTTAAAAAATTCATTTTTCGTGCCATTTTTTTTTCAATGTGACCAGCAATTTAGTTTTTAATTTTTGAATAATTTAATTTTTTGAGTAGGAAAATAATCGAATGGCTGAAGACAAATTATATAATTTTCTCGTTCACGATCTGTATGGAGTTATGGATTTGGAGAAGAAAGTCGTTTTTTTTTACAAGACACTCAGAACCGAAGTCGTACAGGACGAAATATCAGTTTGGGAAGAAAGTAAGAAAAATATTTAGAATTAGATACCTAGAAAAAAAAACATGAATTTCATAATTTTTTATCGATTTTATTTGTAACAAATGCGAAATCGAGGTGCCGGTCACAGAGTCAAAATAACGACTCTCGCGGCATTCGCGTCGAGAGGAAAGGGCCAGAGATTGACTAAGAGTGCTCCGGGTAAAAAAAATTTAAAAAATGCCAAAAGCACAAAAATGAAAATTTGAGTAGTACGTGAAAATTTTTAAAAATTATTATTATTATTTAGCAAGTATTTTTCATTCAATTGTACTTAATGTGCATTGCACTTTTAAAAATTACTCGAAATGGATAAATTTTATATAATTCGATACAATTTAAAAATTTCGACTAAAATAAAATTCTGTACCACTCGAATTTTCTTAAAATGCACCGAAATGCACTTAAAAAAAAATCTTCACAGATGATCATACAGCATGTCGAATTTTCATTTTGAAAATACATTTGTGAGTCATCGTTTTGTTGAAATATTATTTTTTAATTAAAAAATTGAAATAATGCAATTTTAATTTGCCAGAAATAACTAAAATGCACTGAAATGCACTAAAATGCATTTTTTCTTAAAATATCTCTACAAATGATTGATTGAAATGAATAAAATTCAATATTTGGAAAAAATACGAGGTAATTTTGTTCCCAATATTAATGATAAATTCGAATACTAGGAAAAGTTGAGAAAATCGAAAAAGTCGAGGAGGAACGTAAGAAAGAGAAGAAGGGGAAAAAAGGAAAAGGCAAGAAGGTCGACAAGTCTGAAATGAGCAGCGAGGTCCAGAGCGCGATTTTTACCAGCGTCTCGGCGATGAGATCGGAAGGAACTTTGGACAGCGATCAGGAGGAGGAGGATCGAGAAAGCGACGAGCAACTCTCCGCCGATGCGTCTTCCTTCAACTTGAAGAAAAAGCTCGAGCCAACGCTCCGTAAAATTTCTTCCTCTCTCAATCGATCGATAAAATCGAAAGACTCGACACTGAAGAAAAATCTGTCATTTCAGCGAGATCGGCGTCTTTCGTTCCGCCAGCCGGCGAAGAGGACAAATACGTCCTCGTTAAGGTGAAATTTATAAATTTAGAACTTATAAATTGAGACTAAAAACGTCAAATTAAATTTTTTCAATTTTTATTTAAAATAATTTGGATTTTAAATTGAATTTGTAAATGAAGTAGAATTTTGAAGTTTATTTTAGTAAATTAATTATAATAAACAAAAATTTAAAATCATATCAATTCTTGATTATTTAAGATTTGTTTATTGAAAAAAAATTGAAAGTAAAATAAATAAAAATTTTCAATGAATTATTCAAATTAGAAATTTTAAAAAATCTAACAATTAATAAAAATTTTAAAAAATGTTTAGAAAGTCGTCGACAAAGTCGTCGAGATCCCAGTCCTGCACGTATTCTTCGGCCAGATTGACACCCAGGACAAGCTGATGGAGGAAGTCAATTTATTTTACTTCATGAGAACGAGCGAGGAGGGAGTCCCGGCGTTTGAGACGTACGACGAGTGTAGGTCAAAAATCACGAAGTATTTAATCGTCGGTTCACTCAACGGCAAAGCCATCTCGTGTCTCAACAAGATCCTCGTCCACGTCGGTGAAAAAAAAAATTATTTTCACGCTCTCTGCTGAGGGTGACGGATGAAAGGATGAAATCCTCTTCCTTTTCAGGCTTTCAAACCGATGGTGGAAAATCAGTTCAGAGGAATCGCCGCTGCGCAAAGGCAGATTGAAGAAATTCACTCGAGTGGAAAAAATGGAGACACGCCGATGAGTCGGGCGACCGCGACGCTCTCCTCGATGCACGGAAAACAGGTTTATTTTTATCATTTTTTATTTTACATATTTTTTTTAAAAGAGAAATATTTAAAAAAAAAATTTTCACTAAAGAAAAATTTTAATTAAAAAAAATAGGCTACGGCTTTTACTCGACCTTCGAATTACCGAAGAGTTTCCGTGACGTTGAGCAAACTCGAAGAAACTGGAAGAATTTCCAAGAGCGAGAAAAAAATTGAAGATTTTCAGTCTCAGACGAGAGGCGAATCGAGCTCGCTGGGCTCGAAAAAGGACAGAACTCCGATCGACTTGAGCAAAAGTTCCGACTCGAGGAAGGAAACGCCTGTTGAGTCGAGTAAAAAGGATTTGCTGAATTATTTGGAAAAATTGACAAGTACAGTTCAATGGTTTGTTTACTGCAATGATATCCTTTTTTTATTTTATCAAAAAAAGATCATGAAAAAACGTTGCTAAAACTGGATCACGTTATTTTTAAATATACTAATAAAAAATACTAAAAATGAACTAAAAAAACTAAAAAATTTACTAATAGAAAGTGCTAAAAAAATTACTAATCAAAATACTAAATGAATGGCTAATCACACAAACTAAAAGAATTACTAAATGACTAGCTAACAAATTTGTTTCTTTCTAACAAACAACACTTAAAATTTAAGCAATTGGACTAAAAAAATCATTTTAACATGAAACTTACCGATGATTTTTAATCTCTGCACAGGACCCTCGAGCACGTCGAAGGCGATATTTTGCTAACAGTCCCAAAAGTCGAAGAATTGATAGAATCGGTCGAAGGAACAACGTCACCGATCCCGGCGAAAAAACGTGTGATCGAAAAATTGGAAGGACTCGTCGGCACTTGGGGAAAACACATTCAAAAGGTCTTGGATGGCTACAGAAGAAAAGTGCCACAGGGAAGACAACCGCTCGCCGAGTTCGATTATTGGACCGATCGCGAAACCGGACTCTCGATTCTCGTCGAGCAATTGAAAACCGCGGATGTCAAAGAAATTATGTCGATGCTGGAGGAGGCTCAGTCGCCGATCGCTACGGCGTTTTCTTATTTCCAGATGGAACTTTGGAAGGACTACACCGAGGCTCGGGACAATAACAAATTTCTTTCTACCGTCGTTCGATATTTCAAGGTATTTTCTTGTATAAAATCGGATGTTGCTGTATATTGTTGCCTGTATGTTATATCTAACGCGAATGCTAATACAGATGCTAATGCCAAGGCTGGTGCAAATGCTAATGCTAATGTAAATGCTAATGCTAATGTAAATGCTAATGCAAATATGCTAATGCAAATATGCTAATGCTAATGTGAATGTTAAAGCTAGCGCGAATGCTAATGCTAATGTTAACGCTAACGCGAATGCTAACGCGAATGCTAACGCGAATGCTAACGCGAATGCTAACGCGAATGCTAACGCGAATGCTAACGCGAATGCTAACGCGAATGCT
>JAPYYX010002707.1:0-15590 GCA_030522605.1 Cremastinae sp. B BG-2022a
TTATGAAATGTTTGATCGAGACTACTACTTTGAGGTGTCGAAAGCTTCGAGACGAAAATGAAAACGAGAATTAAGATAAAATTGTTAAGATGACGAAGGGATGGTAAGCATGTCTGACCGCTTGCATCATTTTCTTGCTTTTCATGCCTCTTCCTCTTCCGTCGAAACGGAAAAACGACAACTGCGACTGGGACAACAGTATGGTGGACAGAGAGTACCGACGGCCTCGTCGCCGGCGAATACGCACAGTAGTTCGAGCAGTGCTACCGGAAGTCAGAGCGGCACGATGAGCACGAGCCTGAGCAACAACGCAATGCAGGGACAACAGCCCGATCAATTGTCCAAAACGAATCTCTACATACGCGGCCTCGATCAGAAAACAACCGACAAGGATCTCATCAGCATGTGTTCTCAGTGAGTTTACGTTTTTTACTCTGTCATTCATTTTTCAAATTTTGACAATTTTATTTTTATTTATTTTTGGTTCGAGTAACATTATAAAAAATTTTGAACTTATTTAGTTTTATAAAATTAGAATTGTTGTAAATATAGTTCAGCGGTTATCGATTTGATTTTTCTTTTTTCAGATATGGAACTATAACATCGACGAAGGCGATTCTGGACAAAAATACAAATAAATGTAAAGGTACTTAGTTGACATTCAACACTTTTTAGTTTTATGCCTGTATTTTGTCATACCGAAGGAAAAGGACACTGATTCTTCTCTCTTATGTTTTCTTGACTATGTTTTTGCTTCATATCTCATGCACGAATGAATTATTTTCTGATTTTTTATGCAGACTTAATTCATGTACCTTGAAATTTATACGGAATGAAATGAGATCCTTTATCCATTCAAAAGTTTCGAGACCAAGACTCAATAAAGTTAAATCCAATCATCTTTCTTTAAAGTAATTGATCTCTGAAATAAAATTCCTGAAACATGAAGTAAATTCAAATCTCAAAAATAACGATGATCTTGGTCTTGAGAACAAAATTGAAAAAAACATTCCAAAAAAGATAATCTTGACGATTGTTAATTGTGTTTCAGGTTATGGCTTTGTAGACTTTGAGTCACCGGTGGCGGCTGAGGGTGCTGTGAAAGCACTGGTCGCCAAGGGCATCCAAGCACAGATGGCGAAAGTGGGTATCTGGTTGCATCGTAGACTGGCCAGTGTACGTTGGTTGTGCATGCAAGTACAGTAATACCAGAGTAACAGTAAACCTTTCTCTCTCTCTCTCTATATATATATATATTCTCTCTCTCTCTATCTCCCTCTCTCTTTCTTTCTCTATCTCTATCTCTCTTTATCTATCACTTCAACACTTCCATATCTGTCTCTGTCAACTCTTCATTTTTATTCTCCAAATTTTTTCCTCCTCTCCCTACCAGTATGGAAGCGGCATTCCACTGAGGAAAAAAAGAAAGAATTCGAAATCATAGTTACCGACCGGATGTATTTGCTCGAGTCAGTCTGCGTTCGTTTATTTCTGCGTGTGAGTGTACAGGGCGTCCTGGAATTCGTGGTCGGAAGTTCAAGAATGTCACTCCGGATGCAATTTCGTGATGAAAAGTCCTGAGGCGTTTTCCGTTTCGGAGCGCCAGTGATGAGTTATTGACAAGTACGAGTCAAGCACGTGGCACTCGCTGATGAGTCAGGCTGCAATCGTTCACGACTCGTTGCAGTATCCAAACGGAAAATCCTAAAATACTTCTCGTCTCGAAATATTCTCGTGGATTTGTCACTTCGTTGATTGAATTTAATTTTTCGGACACTCGGTATATCGAGCGTATAATATTGTATTCGCCTGTACGCTGATCGCGAAAATACGAGTATCCAGTTGCAAGTTTCTCCTGTTCGTTGCTTGATCTCATTGCTGAAAGCCGATAGGCTTGTCTATCTGTCATCCTGTTAAAGATTATAACATTTCACGTTTCGCTCCAAGATATACGTATGGTCAACAATTTATACGCGTTTCAAAAAAAATCGAAAAAAAAATTTCCGCAATCTCTCGTACGTAACAAAATAAGTAGCCTGATATACCAGTTCTTGCCGAAGTATTAGCGTGGAAATCAAACAATTATTTAAAAATAGAAAGAGTAAGGATACTCAAAGTTAAAAAAAACGCACACCGATTTACATAGAGAAATTCATTTAGAAAAAGAAAATAATGGAAATTGCTGGCGATAACGAAATACAAATTTAATTCGATGAACATTTATTTATCGTCGATACCTCCAAACTTGATCCCATCCTTCTCTCTTGTTCACTTTCTGAAACAAAAGTCGAGACTCTTACCTGTCAAACTCTGATTATTACTACTACTAATATTTTAATTTTTTAAAATTGTTTATACATAAATGATTTTTTTTACAACTACTACTGAGATAACTATTATTACTGTTACTACCACTACTACTATTACTACTACTGATACTACTACTACTTACTACTACTGTCTTACATTCCTATGAACCTGTCGATGCTTGCTGCTATACCTCGGCCACAAAATGCTGAAACTGCTATGTCAACGCGTTCATGTTTGACAGATTGCATTCGTCAGAACAATAGCAATTACGTAAAACGTTAAATTCCTTATGTGTACATACAAGAAATAAAAACACTAATGTCATTTTAATATGTCTTGAAAGGAAGCTCGTTGAAAAAAGTGCAATCAGCGCTTTTTTTATTTTTATCAGTATAATTTTATTTGTCACGAATAACGCTCGACCGGAAATACTGCCATACAGACATGAAATATTTTTATTTTTGTTTTTGAAAATTGCATTTACATTGCATTTGAATTGAAAAAAAAAGTTTATTGTTTGAAAAAAAGATTTATCACAAGATCGTGTTGTACGTTGAAGTATGGCAGCACAGACACAGAAAAATTTTACGAATAATTAGCGTAGCCGTTTTAATCGTCATACGAGAGATGTTTTTTTTAAGAATTTTTCCTCTCGTGAATTTTGTATAGACCCCAGACATATGTCAACTGTGTACATAGATTTAATTTAAATCATCGTGAAAGTAAGAAAAAAAAGACTTTGTCGAAGACAAGCTCAAAGAATTTTCATCCATGAATTTTTTATTAATAACAATATTTTGTAATTCATCGACAGTCTTTTTAAACGCTTTGGTGCCAGTCCTCAAAGGCATGATTAAATAAATAATCAATTAATCCAATAATACTTTCAAAGGGAAGGATTCCAGTTCGTTAAAAAATTTCAGGCAATGCATTTTTTATAGCAATAAAATGAGAAGATTTGTTTGTAAGAGTTAAAAGATGAAAAATTAGGAACGAGGAAAAAGAAAATGTACATTGTTTCTTCTTTTTAAAAATGCCATCAGCCTGGCTTAAAACCATAATGTTTTCATTATTTATTCTTTTTTGTGTTAATGCATTCGCAAGATTGAAGTAAATTGTCGTAAAGTATAAGTATATTCAAGTAATCGTAGACTTTTGGTTGAGAATTGAAGGAATATACGTAGATATAATTTTCATTAAAAAAGACAAATAATTTCCTGAAAATAAAAATCATTTCATATATCTATGTATATTTCTGATACAGAATATAATTAATAACGATGAAATGGTGGATTCTCGAAATGTGCTTCAAAAACATAAAATGAAAAAAATAGTCGTGTATTTTCCCCTTGACAAAGATTTTCGTCGAATTTTATAAAATTATTTCAATTTTCGTCTTAAAATTTAAACCGATCGTGATCTTTGGAGATTATGAATCAGGAAAACGTTCACTTTTCACATGACACAAGCCACAGTTTCTCTCTCTACCTATTCCCTTTTTTTCTTTCTCTCTCATTCTTTCTTTTCTCTTTCTCTCTTCTCTGTCTCTATTTCGCTGTTATTCGCAGTACATGATTGTGTGTATTTGCTAAACGTTAAAATTCACGAATCGCGAAGTTTTCATCCTTCGAACGTTTTCAGTCTTTTTTTTCTTTTTTTTAACTGTCAATAAAGCATATTATTAAGAAGATTTAATAATCAAAAATGCTATGGTACGAAAAAATATGTAATGACGAAAAAAAAATGATTCTGCGTGGCAATATTTGAAAAGCTTTGTACTGTGCTTGTTGTCCCGTGCTGTGATTATATTTCTCGAGTGTGCAGCTTTGTCTCTCTGTAAGCCTGCAAAGATCACGAAATTGGCATCCGCATTAAAATTAGACCCACGATTGGAAATTATTCGATTTGGTAATTTTTTATTTAAATAAAAAATTATTTTCCAAAAAGTTTTGCACTGAAAAATTGGCACGTTAGTTGCGCGTTTTTTTTATTATTATTTTTACTCTACTCGTCAATTACATTTTACGTTTTTGTACGAAATTGCAAAAATTAAGAGACAAAAGTAATTAGCAAATTTTGAGAGCCACCATTTCAGAATGTGGTAAACAATATTGCCATGAAGCATGCCAAAAATTATTCAAACAGTTGAAAAATTGACGAATCCAAATTAAAAAAAAAAAAAACAGAAATAATCACAAGAGAAAACTCTATCCGCTCTCTCCCCATTTTTTTCAACAAAAGATTTTTAGATCCGTCCCAATTTATTTTTCTCTATTCTACTCACTGTCTCCTGTCACTTTCTCGGTAAGATAAGATCGAAGAATTAATTCTACGTAAAATCGAACTTTGGAATTTTCGAAAGTATTCGCAGCTCTGTCGCAAATTAAAAAATTGTTTATGCAGAAAAAAGCTTATCTGCGAAAATAACATTCCGTGTTTAAATGTGCTATTTTACAATATTCTGAATACATTTTTTTTATTCTATTCTTCATATATATTTAGTCAAGTAAGAAACAAATGTGACTCGATGTTACTCCGCTGACTGCATACATTTAAAAAACTTTTTTTATACAATTTTCAAGATATTTATCAAAACCATTATTGATAATGTTGTTTAGAAAGTAAAACAAATTTTACTCGATGTTATTCTGCTGCCAATTTTCACGATTATCATTCAACATTCATATAGCGTGGAAAAAATTTTTTTTGGCGAAATAAGTAAAAAAAAGTGTGACTCGATTTTACATTCGAGAGACCTTTCTCTTTCTTTCTCTATCTCTATCATTTTCTATCTCTTTTTCCGCCTTTCTATCTCTGACTTTCTCTCTCTCTCTTTCTGTCTCTTTCTCTCTATCTCATCCCCTCTATTTTTTTTATCGATATTTTCCACATCCGTGTAGTCACGTGATTCAACCCGGTCGTCATTTTATCCTGAAAATAAAATGTCACTCGACGTGAGATTTGGAAGAGAAAAGAAAACACTTTGGTTGAGTCACGCCCCAAAACACCAGACACCAGATTTAAAAAAAAATCTAGATCGGGTCTCTACCTTTTTAAAAAATAATTATTATATTTTAATTATTATTATTATATTATTTATTAATAATTAATAATTATCATATATATTTTACTACTCGATTCATGGCAGTCTGAATGCATAGAATTCTTGCTCGTTCCCTCAGCAACAGGAGCAGGATCCGACCAACCTGTACATTGCCAATTTGCCGGTAAACTTCAAGGAAAACGACGTCGAAGGTCTTCTCGCCCAACACGGTCAGGTCGTGTCGACGAGAATACTTCGTGACACGATGGGACAGAGCAAGGGCGTCGGATTTGCCAGGTAAACAAAATTTTATTTTTTCTTGTTAGATAAAAACAATCATACGAAAATTTAATAAAAATAGACCACTAAAAAACTGGATTTCTAATCATTTGTTTTGCTGTTTGTAGGATGGAATCCAAAGAAAAATGTGAACAGATTATTCAAATGTTCAACGGCAAAGCACTCCAAGGAGCCAAGGATGCTCTCCTCGTAAAATTCGCGGATGGTGGTAACAAGAAAAAATCACTTTACAAGAGTCCAATATGGAGAGACACCGGCGACGTAAGTTTATTTTATAATCACGAAAATTGCACACCAATGAAATTCTTGCGAGTTAACATATCGTAAAAAATAAATTGGAGAAAATTGCAGATGAAGGACTGAGATATTTTTATTTACTTTCAGAACATAACATTGAATTACGATCCAAGTGGTGCAGGACAGAACGGTGTGCCGACCGCTCACATGCTGCCGGCGGCGACTCTTGCTCAGTACAGTCGTCACTACGGACAAGCAGTTCCAGGCTACAGCGTGCCCGGAGCACCCTGGGTCACTCCTTATCTCGTGCAGACTGGTCCACCTCACATGCAACAGGTCGACGTGAGTCGATTTTACCTTTGCAGAGACAAATTTTCGTTCTTATCGCAAAATACTTTTTTTCGAATGCATAATTACAAAAAAAAAGCTACTGAAAAAAAATTCTTCGATAGAGAAATAACGATTTGTCTACAAAATTCTTAATGAATGTCAACTGTAGAAGATTAGGAGATTTATTTTTTTTCTTCGTGTACAGATGATGCCAACGGCAGATCCTAGCAATGCACAGTACAGTATGATTCCTCAAATCACAACTCAAATGTCTACTTTACATCTTGGCACTGGTTCCGTGAGTTTATAAGAAAGAAAAAGTTACTGAAATAGTAAACTCATAACAAGAGCAAGAAAATAATAATATTTTCCCTTTTTTTCATGCCACGCTCTCAGTACATTGCGGCTAGCCCGCATCCTTATCCTTACACGACGTATCCAGCACCGGGAATAATTCACACCCTGCCGCTCGGGGATTCGGAGCAAACGAGCAACGCGGCGTCACCGGATGACTCTTACCAACAGTACCAGGCACAGCAGCCCAAGTAGGCCACAGTTCTATAGGTTAGATCGAATATAGTTTACTAGAATCGCAAACGAAAGCTCGAAAATTTTATTTCTTTAATTCAAGGGAATTCGAATCTTTTTTAATTTTTCTCAATATTCCTCATCATACTAATCTAAACTTTTATTTCAGGTACGACTATGCCGAGGGTTACATAAGTTAGGAGAGAACCCGTCGTTGCCGAGGGGTGTTTGCGAATTGACGAAAAGACGATATGAGCGAGGAACGATAAATAATAATAATAATGATAAGTAATTAAAGAAGCAAATGAAAAAAGTGCGAGAGAGCGAATGAGAGAGAGAGCGAGAGAGAGTTTGGGACGAGAAAAATATTAGGAATAGATTCAGAATTCTTCCTCACGTGACTACGAGAAACGTAAACGATGAAAAAAATGAAACCAGGGGCTTGGAGAAAGGCGGAGAAGTGGACGCTATAAAAAAAAAGAAACAGAATGAAGGAAAAAACGAAAAAATGAAATTATCGACTTGCCAGCCATCTTTTATACATTTTATCCTCCAAGATAAGATAGGGTGAAAGTAGTTGAATATTTTGCAACGAGTAGATAATGATCTTCGACGTAAAATGCGACGAGTGTTTCTTTGTTTTTTTTTGTTTCTTTGTTTATTTTTCTTAGGGTGGATGGGCTCGCGGAGAGCGAGCTGCGAACGTTTGCGCAAGTTGATTGAATAAAAAATAATGAAAAAAATTTGTGACGGATATTTAGTCGATCCAGAATTCAATGCGAAGGTGAGAATTGGCGACGTTCGCGAAGCTTGACCTCGCGGGAGCCAGGATAGGCTTCCAGGACAAATTTAGGTATTACACTTTCTAAGAGACGAGACTCAGTGACGGGAAGGAGCGTCGAGATTCGCTTAAGAATGTGAATAAATATTTTAAAAGAGCGAATGAGAATCGAGTGATACGTAGAGGAAAAAAAGTGAAAAAAGATTATTCGAGACGATACACTGAGAACACATTAACAAAAAAAAAGAACGAACTCTTCCCAAGAGACGCGCAAAGGAGCGTTGATTGAGACGAGGAACGTCGACGAGGATTTCGTGCTAATTTGGACAACAGGGTGGATGGATTTTTTCTCTTCCTCGTCGCCGTTGTCGTCGTCGTTGTCGTCGTTCGGCTCGTCTCTGTGATTATGATTTGATAAATGAAAAAATAATAATAATAATTGGAAAAGATTTAAGGGGCGTGATTGAAGAACGCGTAATCCGATATTTGACGCTAGGTCTTCAGGAAATTCACGGGCGAGAAAACGGAGAAGAGGAGTGAAAAAAGAACGGTAGAATATTGTAAAAAAGAAATAAAAAGAAGTCAACCAACGTGTACCCGGGAGGAAAAACTTGAATTTTCACACAGACACACATTGTTATTGATCTTTTTCTGTTCAGACATTCCAAAACTAAACCCAAACGGAGATAAACGAAGCCTGTAGGTGAAAGTGATTATTCCGCGATTTTTAATCCCAGTAACGATAATTGAACGTCAATTCTTGTTTCGTTTCACTTTTTATGAATAATTAGGAGAAAAAAAAAGAACGGAGATGAAGTGGAGGAAAAACAAAACAAAAAAAAAGGAACGTCGCGGAAAATGTATTTTATAATATGAAGAAAATAAAAACACGACGCGAAGAGCTTCATTTCGCGACAAGATGTTGAACGTAAAACCTTTCACGAAAAATATATTAAACAAAATGAAAAAAAAACAAAAAGTGTAAAAATACAAGAATGATGACGAGGAAAAACCTGCGGAGAAGCTGAGAGGTAAAAAATTCACAGGGAGTTTAAAAAGAGGAAAAAAAAGAAGAAGAGATGAAAAAATAGTACTCTCTAGAGCATTAATTATATATTTACGAATACGGTTATAAAGCGAATCGAGAATATCAGTTTTAATTGTACAGTGAATACAGATATTTTTTTTAGAATTGTGCCTTTTCCGACAAATCCGACAGACATTGGGATTATGCTGGGAGACAAGAGGGAGTGAGAGTGAGGGGGAGAGAGAGAGAAAAAGCAAACGAAGATAAATACGAAGGGAAAATAAACAACAAAAAGCAAAAAGTAACAAAAAATATAAAACGTAATTGTAATATATTTTTACGCTCGGCGTGTGAAACTGCGTGAAAACCAAATTTTGATCTTCTAGTTGAAAAAGAAACAAAAAGAAGGAGAGAGAAAGAGATAAAACGGGTTTTGGTGAAGAAAAAAAAAGAGATGCTATCGAATTGTTTTTTATTTCTTTTTTTGGTTGTTTTCTTTGTAGCCGTTTTGTAACACTTGTACAATTTTTTGAAAATTCGGTTATATGTGTACAAAAGCATATATATACATATATGTGTGTGAATTTCGATAGATTTTGTATGTGAATAGTTGCCACTGATGGGATTGGAAGAATAAGTTTCGGAACGGTGCAACGATGATGGTCTTTGTGAGATCGAGATTTTTTTTTCTTTTTTTGACAAAAATTTGGGCATGTTTGTGCGTTAAATTGCGATCTGACGAGGGAGCCTGATAAGCAGAGAGCAGCATAGAAAAATAAATGTAAAAAAAAATCATTGCGAGACGAAAGGAAATTAGCGATTTTTCACGTCACAGGCATTTTTATCACCAAGCATCAGGGCACAAAAGAATAATGTAAAAAAAAAGACAGGCACACACACACGAAATCACGTACATTATTCCTGACATGCGGAAAATTCACAGAATAGCGATCGAGTTGAAGTGAGCGGGTGTTTTTTGGTAACGTGACGATAGCTAGAGTTAAAATTAATATATTTATAAAGAGAAACGCTTACCAAGACGGAGATTCGAGTCAAGAAATAACGACAAAAGTTTCGATGAAAAACCTCCTGGGAGAACCGTATATCATTGCAAAAAAAATGTCAAAACTTCGCCGTCTCTTCCATCCTCCGCCTACGTATTCCCATTCCAACTAGCCCCCATCCAAAAAAAAACAATGAAAAAAACAAACGATAAAAAAATAAAGGATTTAAAACAAGAGAGTCGGGAGAGAATTTTTTGCAGAGAGGAAGAAGGAAAATTTTGAGGGGAAAAAAAATACAAAAAGCTTTCTACCAAATAAATGTGCTCCGAGTGGTTTTATGACGAATAAAAAAAAGGAGAAAGAAAGGGAGAGAGAGATCGAATGTGTAGTTAGGTAGAGTCTAGAATGAAGAAATGGATTCGGGAGAAATGACGAAGGAGAATAAGAATGAAAAAAAAAGAAGAAGAAAAATGAAAAATAAAAAACGGCGACTTGTAGCTATTATTATAATATTACAATAATAATATACTGTATTATTATAATTAACGATTAACTATTATTGAAAAAAAAGCGTCATCTAAAGTATGAAAGATTTTTACACTGTTGAAACTTGAAGTAAATAATATATTTAGTTTATTTTGGTACATCACGATTTGATGACAGGAGGAAAGGGAGGAGGAGGGGGGAGGGGAGAAAAAAAGAAGGCCGAGAGATTAAATGTGAGGGGGGGGGAGGAGTAATTAAGAGTCAACTGTCACGTAGGGACAGAATTAGAAACCGAATACCACGTACGAAGGAGAAAGAAGAAATAAAATGGTGGACGAACTATTTTTTAAGAGACCGATTATTGATGATGAGAACTCGATTCGAACGCTGTCCGCTTTACTTGGACCCTTGGTGATAAAAAGTTGCACCGAACTCGAGCGAAGACCCTAGTTGAAAAAAAAAGAAGAATATGAAAGGATGAGAAAAGAGTGTGAAGTGTAAGTTAAAAAAATGTGAATAACGAGGAAAAACACATTCGAGAAAATGAAACGCGAGGACCGACGAATTTTGTCTCCCTTTCGAGTTACAACGAGATCGAAGGACGAAAATTGAGACGCGAAAAGAGAAGAAAAAAAATGAAGAAGAAATCACATGTGATCGAATAGTGAATTTTTTCAGATTTTACTAAATAGACTTGTACTAAAACTAAACAAAAAAAACAAACTAACTAATATTACTGTGACGACCAAACAACAGCAAAGTGCAAATTGTCGAGTCGTTGTCGGAAGGATCGTGAAAATTTGAGAATTGCGAAAAAAAAATGAGAAAAATCGCGACGAGACGCAAAATTGAGAACCAAAAAACGATTATGAAAAAAAAGAGGAAAAAACGTAAGCAAAAAAAAAGAGAAATGAAAGAATACTAAAGTGTCGAGAGATAGAAATTTATTGTACAGAGGTGGAATTTGTGTAAAACGAGAAAACTGTGAGCCGAGAGTGGAAGAATGATGAAAAAAAAAAGAAAAACCCGTTTTAGAAATAGAAAATGGGAGTTAAAACGAAGTGAGACGTGGAAGAAATGAGAAAACGACGTTTTCTAGAGACATTTGCGTAGCTAGGTAGAGTTGAACTTAAGATTAAGAAAGCATAGCTCGAGCATGCTCGATTTTAGCGATTATTTGAAAGAACGATGGAAAACGACAAAAAAAATTCAAATAAAGTAAATTTAATTAAGAGGATTAAGGATTTAAGGTTTAAGGATTGAATTTAGAGATTAGGCGTGTTAGTTAGGATACGACTGATGAAAATGACGGTAAAAATGAGAATTGAGAGCGAGAGAGAGAGAAAGAGGAAAAGAAGATGAAAAAAAAAAGAAATCCTCAGACCATCCCTGCATCCCGACCACGCCGAAGCCGGGACGAGGTGTCGGAAAAAATCGTTCAGACACTTCGCTCCCGTCAAGACTGACTGGCTATTCATAGATCAACGATTTACTATTGTACACGTATAAAAAAATGTGACAGGAAGTCTGTAAAAATGGGAAAAAATTTAAATCGCGTGATTCGATTTCGAACGTTTTCCAGCACGATTCTCGCATTTTACTTGATTTTATTTTTCAATTTTTTGCACGCGAGGAAAATAATTTCCCGCGGGGAGCTATCGGAGTGAAAATTTTTATGAAAACTTGCTGGAAAGATCGACATCGAGTCTCGCGAGTATACGCGTACAAGGTAAAAATCGTGCTGCGAAAAAAATGACATTGTAACGCTAATGTAATATAAAAAATAGTTAAGTAAAGTTTGCTTGCTGCGCACCGCGGGTCGGGTGTGCTTGGGCTGGCCGGGCAAAAGAATCGTACACACACGAGAAAAAATAACGAAGAAAAGAAAAACAAAAAAAAACAGAATTTTTTCTACATAGAAAAAAAGGGGAAAGAAATGTTTTCCGAGGGTGTGAAGAAAAAAAATTGAGAGAAAGTGTCACGAGAGATTGGGAGAGTGCGTGAAAACTAGAAAGCCGTAGCCAGAAACATTTTTGTAGTTCTTAGAAAGTCGAAGAGAAAAAAAGAAATTAGTAAGTCCGTAGGATAAGAGTCTCGTAGTTTTTTTGAAGATAAGCGCATAAGCGATTTAAGAGGAAAAAATGATGAAAAGCAAAAAAGCAGAAAAAAAAATTAAGATGCATTAAGGAAACGTAGGGTGTTTTTAAGAAGTTAATTTTAAGAGCACGGAGAGTGTGAGATAAGATGAGGAGAGAGAGAGAAAGAAAGAGAGAAGAAAAAAAATGGGTGATTTAATGCTGATTATGATGATAATGAATTTATCGGCTTAAGAACGGCGGCGAGCTCGGATACAATCGTTCCTTACCGAATCCTCGACGGACGACGAGGCACCGGAATAGAAGAAAACGAAGGGAAGAAGAAATTTACGATGGAGGAGATAAAGAAGAAAAAGTTCCGAGATTCGCCGTCAAACTCCGACTTGTACAGTCCTTGCGGTCGACAAGGTTCTATATGTCATTGTTTTACTTTGTTGAACAGGAAAGTATGTTTGTGTGTATGTGAAAGAGAGAGAGAGAGAGATAAATGCGAGAGAAGAGAGCGCATTAGATTTAATTAATTAGCAAAAAAAGGAAGAAAAAACACGAGAACGGAATCGATAATATCGATTGTTTTTATTTTACATCTTCGTACCATTTTACCTTTCCTTGAGAAGAGCTGAAAAAAATGAAAAAAGTGAGAAGAAAATGAAAAACAAGTCCTAATCTCGCGACTCGTCATTCTTTATTTTTTCTTGTTTGTAAACGACTTCCTGTCCTTGCATCGACCAAGAAAAATCTCGATCTAGAAGAGAAAATCGACAGCAAGGAAGAAATAAAAAAAAAATTAGGACTAACGATTTTTCATCCCAGAGACGCACGAACGAGGATACACACAGGATTTTCTAGACGTAGCTTTAAATACGAAGAACGAGAACCGACAGATGAAAAAAAATCGTGGAAGAAAACTCACAGCGAGAGGTAGAGTTTATAGAAAAAGAAAAATTTAGAGTAAGAATGTCATAGTTAAGAATAGGAAGTCTTAGAAATCGATAGGTGCTGTAACGAGAATTAAAAAGAAAAAAAAAGAAGAATCACAAGGACTGGGAAGAAATCGAACAAGCTGCGAGATGAAATGAGGAAAAAAAATGAGCAAACGTCAGATTTAGATTTTTCATGAAACTTGAATAAAGGGCATAAGCCATTGAAAGAAAAGTGCCCTTAGTTTATTTTCGATCGTTTGACGGAAGGAGATGAGAATAATTTTTAATGAAACGAGGGAAAAAAAAACGAAAAAAACGGGCAATGGAAAAGCTAGTCTTTCTGTGTGAAATAAATTTTCTTGAGTTTGAGGTTGTGAATGCGCCCACGATTCGTGAGAAAGGTTTAGATAGGCTCTTTTTAAAAAAAAACGACACGAGAAAACACACACACGCAGGCATACATTTTTGAAAATAGAAAAGGAGATGAACAGCGAGCTGGTACAAAATCGTCATGGAAATTGGACGACCTGGCCAAAGATTCGCTGCTAATCTGCCTAATCAGAGTAAAAAAGGAAAAAAATTTGAACGGATCTGGAGCGAGTGTGTGAGAGAGAGAATGAGACAAGAATACACTGTTAATGTAAAATTGCACATTGCAAGTGCAACAGCTCTGTACGTAACGCGATTTAAGCTTTTTGTACGAGAGCATGCACTGAGAAAAAAAACGAAAAAAAAACATGAAACAGTCTTAAAGTTACTTACGAGTATGGTTTGGTATAATTCTAAATGAAAGAATCAAATTCCTGATAATGATTATCCCTTATTTTCGATCAAATAAAACGATCTGTTTTTTGGGGACTTCCTTTCTTAAAACGCTCGTTGAATCATTTCTCGATTTAATTCCTCGAGTTCGCAGATACGGAATAAGTATTTTTTATTTTTGTTTGAAAGTGCAGAATTTTTTTTTTTGAGATAAAAATCAAACGAGAAATACGACTGATGCTCAAAGCTTATATATTATTAAAAAAATATTTGACATTACAGAATCTAAGAAACAAAGTTTTAACGCAACTGATACTTCGACTTGAATATTCTAACGGTATTGTCGGCTCCTCCGGACACCATGTACTTCGGATTTGACCAATTGCTGCTCAGCACTTTGTCCTCGTGGCCTGTGAGATCGTACAGCGGAGCTTTCGGACTGCAAAAGATTAACGCAATGAGGTGCTCATCAGTCGTCGACCATCGAACTGTCTGCACCCATTGAGTATGAGAGCTAAACATTACTTTTACAACGGAACCCTCTGAAAAAGAATAGTTTCAAATATTAAAAAATTACTTTTTTTTAACATTGGAATAAAGTTACGAACCTGTTGATCGTGGATCATAAAGTCTGACATGTCTGTCAGCCGAAGCCGTGACTACGGCACGCGACAGACGCGAGTAATCGAGGTCAAAAAAGCTCTTGTTGCCAGGGATTTCGTGTTTCATACCGCCCAATTCGGCATCCCAGATTTTCAGCGTGTGATCCCAAGATGATGTAATTAATTCGGTGTCGTCCGACCATACTGCTCCGCTCACCGCTTCCTTGTGGCCCTTCATTGTTCTTTTTGGAACCTGTCGAAAAATAGTCATAGATTAACGTTGATTATAAATTTTTTATATTAAATATACTCTATTTAATTCGTATTAAATTACTCGAGTCTTTCCGTGTTCCGTCTTCGATCTCTTTGAAGCTGATTCCCCATCATCATTCTCTTCGAACATTGCTGGAACAAACGTAGCTGGTGAATCTCCGATCGTCGATTTTAGTTTGCTTATGAAATATTAATATTAATTTTTAATATTTTTTTTGTATACATCCAATTGAAAATTATACTCACAAGTAGACCAAATTTTAATCATGGTATCCCAAGAGCCTGTTGCCATAGTCGACCCATCGTAACTTACTCCAACAGTTTCAAGACTATGTGAATGTCCTTTACAAATATGAATGCAGTCCACTGAATTATTCTCTATGTTCCAATTCCATATAACCGCAGTTTGATCTTGAGATGCGCTAACGAACGTGCCGCTTTCCGCATCCAGAGAAATCCAAGCTACAGCTTTTATGGGCGAAGTGTGTCCAGGTATCGTCAGATGATGTTTTCCTTTAACGGTCCAAATGTGCAAAGTATTGTCATAGCAACCTGTCAGGATCCTATAAAAACAGCATTCAAATGGCAGAAATAATTTGATATTTCAGAATTTATTTATAAAAAGTAAATTCGAAATAATAATTCAAAGTAATCTTAGAAAACATTCTAACCATTTTTCATTGACTGCTACTGCAGAAACCCAATCGTCATGAATCAAACAATCTTGTGGCTCCGGAGGAGGATGTTTTTCTAAATATTCCACATCAAGAACTTCCTCTGTCGAGATTCCTCTTTCAGTAATATGCTCCAACAGTGACGTTCTCAGAAATTCTCTACAGACGAGAAAATCAAATTCCGTGTCCTGAGTGATAACTTTAGAGTCTAGAA
>JAPYYX010002709.1:0-14697 GCA_030522605.1 Cremastinae sp. B BG-2022a
AACAAAATATTTTTTTTCTTGAAGCAGCACTATTTACCTTTAATTTCCAATTTGGGAAATCCCGGTATCTTAATTTGTCTCTGAGTTACAATTTTTTTTTGTAAATCAAAATTTTTTTCCGAATTTCTTCATTTATTTAACAGAAAATATATTAAAAAATTAAATTTTCAAAAATGTCCCAATTGATACTTCGAAATGAATGTTTTGAGAAGTAGCATGAATTTTTTGAGAATTTTCTGATTGGATTAAGGGAGTGAAAAAATAATTTGATTAAAAATCTAAATGACTTTTCATAAATTCCAGTTAAACTAACCATCAGTAAGTTTATTCGATCATATACACATGTATATGTATGTTTTAAAATTCAGCACGATAGAAAATCATCGTAATCAATATTATTATAAGATAAAAACGAAATTTTTATGAATATACATATAATTAATGATGACAGCTTTAAGCTATGTTGATTAAAAAATGTATATCATCATTTTTCATTAGACTACTTTTGATTAGTAATCAAATAAACACAAGGTACACTGACAAGAAACAACATGGAAAAAGATAAAAAAGATGATTGAAGAATGAAACTCAAAGAAATTGAAAAAATCCTTCATTCTATATAATATTTTTCTTCTCATCTTATCGTTGACGATTGCGGGTTGACATCAAACAATGAATTTCTTCCATTGAGCAAATGTCCAATAAAGTCATGGAAATAATTTGATGAGGCTTATTGAGTTGTGTTGAACGAGACGTCGAACCACTATAGCTCCGAGGCCTGATGCGCTCACTGATGATGATTGAACATCAATGATGCTAGAGCCGCCGATGCGTTCTACATGCATTCTCTCCATTTTTCTTCCTTTTCATCGTTCAGTCTGCCATGCTTATTCCCGATCAATATCCACAATCGTATCAGTCATATACATATTTTATACATATGTATCTGACAACGCGCGGCTATTGCAATTCTTTCAGCAAACCGTATTTTTTATTTCCTCCTTTTATCGCAAACTCTGATGTTTATTTGCTGTGGAAATTCCTTGAATGGCATTCATCGCAAACGACAAACATCTCATTAGTTTGCAGCAAATATAATTTCTAGTTTCAACCCTCATTCTTCTTCATAAAAAAGATCATACCTATACATACATGTATATCTACCTAATCGGTATAAATTCAAATATATATTATTTTTTAAATCTTTGTTCAGATTACATAGTTATAGAAAAATAATTTCCTCTTATTTTTACGCTTACGTTTCTTCGTAAATATTTTTTTTTTGTAAAGACGATATTTGTTTTTAGAATGAATTCACTTGCGAAATACATATTGCAAGTGGCAAATATTATCATTTTTTCAATCTTTCGTTCAAAGGGTCAATCAAAATTGAAAATTCGTAATTTCGTATATATACAATAATTATTATTATTGAATTTTTTCACGTTTATTTTTTATTTTTTATAAAAATAAAAAAAAATGTAACAAACTCATTTTCTAAATGCCGATCATTCTGCTTTAATTCATAACGAGATGGAGCCCTCTGATGAACGAAAGGTTTTTATCATCGTGGGAATAATAAAATCGATAAACTTTTCCATTTCCCCCCGAGTTTTTATTTATCGAAAGCATATAATAAAAGGGGGGTCTATCTATATCTGGTGCATGCGGAATTGACGCTGAGGGAAAGCGAATATATAAGTAGGTATAATAAAACCTTCGATGCTTGGCTATTATTAGTCAATAACCTTTCGACGGATTTTTCTCATCGCTGTGCCTCCATCATCACTCGAGACACACACGTAACGCACGAACCTGTCTGATGCCTCGTGACTCTCCTTATAATTCCCCGCTTACATTACTACGCCGAGAAAACAACGAGAATTTTCAATAGTACATATATGCAAAAATGACATCAGTATAGAAAAATAATACGTACATACCAATAATGGACATAAAAACATGAAAACAATAAAAATATATACCCTAGTAGAAGAATGTTCGAAAGACATGTGTTTTTTACAAACTTAATTTCATTTTCATTTAACAACAATTTTTAAAAAAAGATTCGTATAAAAGTTGAATTAAAAAAAGTAAAAGCGAAAATATAAATTTTTTTTATACTCGAAGTACCTACCGCAGATTATTTTCTGGCGGCGAGACGGTATAATAATTACAATAGATGGTCATTTGAATTCGCGGAGAGAGATTGGAAAAAAAATGTAATCGGGGAGTGAGAAAAACAATAAAAGCTTTGGAAGATCGCGTTTGAATTTTTGCGCAGACAAGAGAGTGCGCCAGCCGATGGGAGGATAAGGAGAGAATAAGATGAGTCTCGTGTTTTGCTGGCGAGCTGGCATGAATATGGATGATTTCGATCCAAACCATCATTCACGGCAGAGATGAGCTGGGAAGGAGAAACGAGAATCCACTCGAAAGATATCCCCGTGCCAATTGCCTGATTCCGGATCGATTATCTAACGCGCCCGTCTCTTCATATTATATGTACAACACATATACATATGCGTATGCACATACGCACATGCATGATGCTGATGCACGTGTCTATATCTTCTATATATGTATACCTATACAATAGGTATAGGTATGTATAGCATAACTAATACTTATTTTTCTTCCGGTATTTTTATTTTTCATTTCTTTTGTCCGTCAAGATTTTTGTTTTATCTCGTTCCTTTTGTTCTCTCGATCATTAGACACTCGATAACATATTATTGTTATTGAGTGCGCGAAAATTTCGCAGGAACGCATCAGCAATTTTCTTCTGATAATTTCGTGCAGACTATCTACATACATATATTGTATATCCGCCGTTTTACTCGCAATTACTCTTTTTTATTACTTTATTAGTCGCATCCTCCTCATTCCTCTTATTCTTCTTACAATCGTTTGGGAGAATCATTTTTACAGAGCCTTTCGTGCCAGAGCGCCAGGAAATTGATGCCTCTTTATTCTTCTCATTTGACTTTTGATAAAAGGCGAAGCAGTGAAAAATAATTTAAATCTCAATACAGTCGTCGGAAATTGATTTACGCATTTGTTGAATACTTATACACATCTTTTGAAACTCGCAAAAGCAACGCTCGGTGACAGATTATTATTCCAAAATGGTAGTATACTTATGAATTCGCACGTTGAAATTTTTACCTAAAATTGACGCGCCAGTACGTCATCATCAGGTTAATAAATTTAACTCAAAAATAGACAAAAAAGGGCTGTCTAAATAAATAAAAATAAATTTCATCCAATTTAAATCATTTCTTTTTTTTTTATTGTTTCAGTACGAATAATTTTCTTTATTACAATTTTTTCCCTCTCGATTTATAACCTCGATATCATTCTCTATCAAATGACGCGTCTACCGATGGACGTTTGATGTTTTTAAAGATATGTACCCGCTTTAAGTGAACTTGTCATCCCCCTTTATCTTCATCCTATGTATAATAAATTTTTGTTTAATATTTGTCAAGTCGGAGATATAAAAACCTTGACGAAATTGGGTCACGGATGGATTGCCCTGACACCCTGAACGATTTGCATAATAAATAATTAGATGCAAAGCAATACGTGCTCTGGACGGAGTCTCATAGATATTTCCGGAAGTGCATGGAGGGACACTCGGAGAGATCACACATACACTCATTCGAACCGCACTCTCCGCGCGCGCCGAACGTATAATTGGACTCAAGGCCCTTGCCATCTTATTTCTCCTCTCTATCAAGGACACTCTATTTTCATTTAAAAATTCGTTTTACCCAAATTATTTATCAGCTCCATAGTATAAAAGCATATTTCATTAGCAATCTCCAATTATGGATTGTTTTCATTACCGTATGACTTTTCTTATTCGATTCAGCCAACTGTCAATCAATTTTTACGGAATTGAGAACCTTTATAAAAGTACGGATGCCATTCAAGGACACATTTTTTCGGATCATCAAATTTTTTCTTACAAAATTCATTTTTTTAATATAATAAAAAATTCTGCTTTCAAATGTGAGCGTATTGTTGATCACTTTTTTTCTTACATTCAATAATTATCTTAAAAAATGAAGACAGCAAGATTTGATGTTATTATTCGGAAATTTTTTTAATACATAGTAATTGAATTTTTTCCTGATCATGTAATCTTTTTTTCCATCAAAGTGAAATAATTTTTAAAATAAAAAATTATAGTTAAAACGTCTGAAAGTCTGTTAAAAAAATCGTTCGAGGATACAATAATAACGATTTTTAAAAAATTGACAGTATATTATTATAAACGAAGCGTATTAAACTTTGCATGAAAGATTTAGTTGAAATATAATAAAATTGAATTTTGTTTGAATGACGGGGAGAGAGAAGCCTTGAGATATTTTTCTCGGTATACGAGTTTGAGTTTTTGATGAGAGAGAGAGAGAGAGAGAGAGAGAGAGAGAGAGAGAGTCCATGAACCGCGGGGTGTGCTCGCGTTGACCGATCGAACGCGGTCTCGTTCGCGAAAGAGACGCTCGGGTACAGCTCGCGGAGGTCGTTTTAACGACGAATCATGCCTCTGACTCGCTTGCGTGCTTCTGAAGTCCTTGAAAGTCTTCCTGTGCTCTCGGATAGTACAAGTGCTCGAATAGCAGCAACGATGAAGCGCACAATGCCAACGGGTACTTTGGATTCGTTTGAGGCTCTCCTCGTGCCGCTCGCGTATTCCTCTTCCTGCTCTCCGCGGTGCTCTCCCATCAAGGACGACCGTCTCTCGTGGGAAACAATTGAAATTTCAAATTACGATTGTCCTCATCAGCTGATGCAGAGAGCTTTAATTTTAGTTGCTTTCATTCATCATGTCAATACATTTTGTAAAATGAAATAAATACACTTCTCAGGGAGCAGAAATTTCATAAAGACTTATAATAGGGATATATTATATGCGTCAATTTCATAAATTGACATAATATTCATTCGATGAGGGATGGATGAGTTGATGGACCAAAATTTCCTTCGTGTCATTTTCTTTTTTATATAAATCGAAACATACAGAAGAGGTCACGTACAGAGGTCAACATTTTGTAAATTCAAATGATACATATATTTATTCAGGGACCATCAAAACTTGTTTAGGTTTCAAAAGTATTTGATGGATTTCTAATAATGTATTATATTTTCATCGATTCAAACATCAGTTTCAATCAATAAACAAATTTTCGATGTCTCATCATATATAGATTATACATATAGATATGTATATTCTGTAAAGGACTCGTCGAGTCATTTTCTCAGACTTTCTTCTCCGAAGACGCGAATCAATCGGTCACTCGGTCAGCGTGACATGTGCGAGTGATGCAAGGGACAGTTTATTAAGCCCAAATAAAGCCCATCAGTCAAGATGACCATCATTTTCCATTACCACCGCCCTGACCTCCTGAATTATGAAAATGAAAAAAACAAAACAAAAAAAGGATGAAACGAAGAGCGTGACTCATCTTTGAGAATTTCGAGATTCGGTCTTTTATATCATCAACGGGGCGGGCGGATCTCTCGTCAGGAAAGCATAAAAAGTGAACCGTCGATCAATGAGGAGAAATTTCGGGCGCGAGTCATCGCCTTCCCGTGCGCGCGTACACTCTTTTATTCTCTTCCTTACTTACTTACTTACTTTCTTTCTTTCTTTCTTTCTTTCTTTCTTTTTTTGTCCCCGATCGAACTAAATTCTCCCGCCCTGATCGAACTCATCATTGTAATCTCGACTTTGCTCAACATTCCGCTGAGGATCGCCGCGGCGAACCACGCGAAATTTCGATCGCGTACGATCGAACGATCAATATCCCCCGCATGTACGATCCATATTCATTCATCAAAAATAATAATTTTCCCAGAAAATAATAAAAACAAATTTTTCCACTCTGAATTATTTTATTAAAATTCCATTCTATTTCAATCGTTGAATAAAAAAAGACAAAAAGTTATGAAATTAATGAATAAAAATGAATAGCGAAAATTAAAAATGTACTACCAATAACATATCAGTTTTTAGTCGAACCGTAGTAGGTGCGATGTTGAGTTTCTTGGATGGGCGACCGCTTTGAATAGCTGATGGCATCGACTGCTGACGCGTTTGAACAAATTCACAAATAAATACCCATCAGAAAATAAAAAGCAAGATTAATGATTAATCGAAAGGCATGAAAGATGGAAATGAATGAAGGCAATGCAAGACATAAAAATACTGTTAAAATCCGAAAAGCTAGGAGAGGGTCCATGTGCAGGGTGTATAAAACAATAAAGCTCTCAAGGTGTTGAAAAATTGATTTTAAAAAAAACGTTGTTTTTCTGCTCTCGACAGAAATAAAAGGAAGTACATACGTAAAAATCGAAAATCTTTCACTATCACAGCGATAACGCGAATACGTTTCGCGTTGCAATCGAAATGTAATATCTGCGTGACTGATGCAACTAATTTTAGTTTCACGATTTAGAGTCGCGCTAGATACGCTCTCTTGACAAAAAGATTTGAAAATAATCGCGATAAATAACGGAGAGCAGAGCGAGTATACACAGAGGGTGATGAGACTATAACTATACGAGTTCTATCACGTGTAGAAATATAAAAAATGGTGAATATTGGCGTGCTCGCTTTTGAAACGAAATCAAGCCATCACGAGAAAATATAAATTTACAGCTTCGAACGAGGTTGCGGTACGAAAATAATTTCAAACGAGTCACGAGGAAGAAAAAATTCTATTTCTTTTTTTTTATTTACAAAAAAAAACCTCTTTTATTAACACCTACGATTTTTTCCATTGTCATCTTATTTTTTTGAAAACTCAAGAGGAAAAACCGGATGGAATACGATTGCGCAATTCTATACCGGTCGAACGAGCACACGAATTTTGCGTTCATGTCGTTTCCAACTCTACTCGATATTTTTTCGTTCGATTATTCATTTTTTCTCCTCCTCTGGAGCAATTTGGATTAGCTGAATAATAAATAATAACATAACTTGGAATATTGTCGAAAATGAACTGAAAATGTTCTTTTCATTTAAATAAATGAGTTTTTTAACACAACAAATAATTCGAGAAAATATTCTCGTCTCGAAAAAGGAAACAAAAGCCTTCGCGAATGAATTGAAAAAAAGTCCCGCGATTGAGACTGGAATAAAATTGTTTATTCGGGTCGCTGAATAAAAATTGATATCGCGAGAGATATAAAAAATGAAACAAGATTGCATCGTCACGTAAATTATTGTATCTACGTCTTGAATTATAAAAATATTTTTTTTAAATTCGATGTAAAATATCTTCGCGTATTATTTTGCATATCGGGAACGATGTTTTTTTCCCATCTGATTTCCAGTCGCGGACATCATCGATAACGTTAATCGGTGGAATTTGATTGAATGTAAATATACACGTTCAATCAAGATTCGAGCTTGAGATATGTGAAATATTTTCTGAATTTTTTTCCCCTTAACGCGAGAGTCACCGGAAGGAAGTGGAAAAAGATTTTTATCGTTTTTCGAATAAATACATAGGTCCTATATGTACATACATACATACATACATATATGTATATGTAGTTCTGAAAAGATGAGGTCTAACTATAATGCCAGAAATTGAAATATTTCTACACGTTTTCGTAAAAACTTGAATGCAAAGGCTATGTTGATTAACTTTCTGCCGTCTTACAAAAATAAAGAAAAATTAAATTCGAAATAAAATAAAAAACGGTAGCTTTTGATATTTTTTTTTTTTTTCATTTTCTTTTTTTCACGCTGGAAACTGAGTTAGAGGGAGTCGTCGGATAATAAATAAGTTTTATACAGTGCCTTTTATAAAAAAGTCCGGAAATTAATAGCAATATCGAATTTTAAAACAAAGACCATCAGGGGCGGGGATCACTGAATAATATACACATACAAGTAAAAACGACGAATTATATCTGCTCATCGTTGATTGACGAACGTAATGATTCGAGTCATAAAATGATTATTCGATGGCTAGAAAAATAGAAATAATGAATGATACAAAACAAAATTGCCCGAATTTTCGAAATTACTGAAAGTAATGTGATTCTTTTAAAAACAATTCTAGCGACATTTGAATAAAATCAGAATCAGAAATTTCATAAATTTCCAACGGTTTGTTAATTAGTGCCAATTTTTTTTTTCTCGTTTGTGTGTAATTTCTACTACGAGAGTATAGTTCTTCGTTTTGTAGGAATTTTTTTATACGTCAGCAGAGAAAATTGTGGCTCGTTTTACTCTCTGTCATCAGTCATAAAACAGAAAAATAATCCAGCGTTTATCTGATGTTTTTTATCGGCCTTTTTTTTACTTATCCGTATTTTTTTTCGAGCAAGTACAAGAGTGACCACGGTGAGTTTCTTTTCGAGATCCACATCAGACGCTCGGTAAATTCATGAGGAAAAAATGATAAAAAATTTGTTGAAAATTTATTGCACGAGCTAATTGAACATTCATTACCAGTTAACGGTCCGTTTATTGTGATTTGTAAAATTATTCCATATTGTTTGACATTCGAATGGGGAAAAGCGAAAATGAGACAAAACATTTCTTTTTTTTACCGAACAGCGTTGACTCTCGAAGGATATAAAAGTAATTTCTTTTCCTCGTTTGCGGATTGATAATATTTCATCAGATCGAATTGAGTACAGAAGAGAGTGTGCAGGTGCGGAAACACGTGTAAAGAATATTTGACATGCAAAGAATGTTCTTATTTCGTTCAAAGATCTTGCGAGCTTATCGAAATTATTGCGATAACAGCATCGTCTTGACTCGCGATCGTATGCTTTTGCGTTCATGAGTCTTTACGACGGGCGAATTTTCCTATTATTATATCCGTGTGCGTGTCGTTTGATCATTTTTACGAAATTATTTGCCCACAAATTAAGGAAAAATTATATATTTTTTATATTCAGTTTAAGACTTCTGCATTCAAAACATAATGTTCAGTATATACTTCAATTTTTGTGCTATTGTATTACAACTTTTTTTATTGGCTTGCAATCTATCACGTACAATTTTGATCTCTATCAACATTTCGGTCTAGTCACTCTAATCTTAAATTTTCTGTCGAATTACATCCACGACATGAACCATCACGTACAATTCCTACAATCGATTCACGTGATCAGTGACTGATGTCATTTTAAAATTCATCATTCGCAATTTCGAATCCATCGTAAATTATATACATACAAGGAAATATAAAAATTCTATTATTGAAAGACTATTTATAATATATTATATACATACTCAAGAAAATAAAAGTTAAATATAAGCATGCACACGAAATGCACACAAATATGCATATACATACATATGTATGTATGTATATCTACATATTGTACGTATGTGTACAAAATGTTAAATTTTTACAATATTTTTAATATTACCATGTAATCAACGTTTTATTGTACTTTTTATTTACTTTACATTATATTCCCTAAAAATGTTATGTTAAAAAAGTTATAAATATTTGAAATTCTAATTCTAATCGTAATGAGAACAGTTATCAAAAAATTTGTTAATAAATCTTTCTCTTTACTCACCGAAGTAATTTCAACGATCGGTATAATTATAAATGATGTGCTTCATAAGATGGTCTCAAGAGAGAATAAAGTTGACGATAAAAAGATAATGAATGAGAACTTTTAATAATTCAACAGGTGGAACTCTCTCATTGTGAATTCGCGAAGGGAACAATGAGGGCGAGTGAGAGTTCGGTATATAACTCCTCGTTCAGTTCAGCGCGTTATGTATACGAATCTAGGCAAATGAGGCACTCTCACTCTCGCGTAAAAGCGATACAAAAAAAAAAGAAAAGAAAAAATACAATAAAAAAAAGAACGACACTAAATGTATAAAACTTTAGAGAGCGAAGCCTCGAGCGTGCACCGACAAAACATTTTTCACCGGACATTATTTTATCGACTAAATGAATTTAGCAACACGAGGACTGGGACTTTCGTTGAATCCTGCGCGCACGTGAAAAAATAAATATTCAATTTAAATTCGAAGTGACGGAAGTTTAGAATTTACCAAAATGTGAATCAACTCTTATATTTTTATCAATTTTATAAATTTTCGATGGTTTTTCAATTTTTCTTTTTTACGTTTTGTAGAATTTATACACACTTTTTGCCATTATTTTTAATATTGTTTCAAATCGTACACACGCTCGCGACTATGTTCAACGGATGTCCGAGGCGAGTCACGCGTCTGACTCACTTTCACTGCCGTCTCGCGTTGATTATATTTTCTCTCTCTCTCTCTCTCTCTTTCTTATTCTTTCTCTTTTGGTGCACAGTGAAACACGTGCGTTCTCGATCTTCTGCTGCACGTTGCTTGTTCAACCCCTTATTAGGTATATTTTGTAAAAAAAAACAATATTTTGATATAAAAAATAACGATAAAGAATAGCGATATTTTTTCTTGAAAATATTACAGAGTTTCTGAGGCCGATCACAACTATACTTTCCATTCCTTGTATTTTTATTTCAATTGAAGCGTTTTATCTTCATATTTTGATGCAACTTTTGAAACAAAAAATTAAATAATTGTTCACATTTTGTATCTGCTGTTTTTACTTGAGAATGTTGTACCCATACAGTCTCAACCAAAAATCAATGACTTTTGAAAATTTTTATAATCATGATCTAGGTGGAAATTTGAGATTAAAATTATCTGAAGTATTGAAAGTGTACACAGGATACCTAAAAGAAACGCTCATTAATTAAATAATGACGAATATATAACAAAAAAAAGTGTTTATTATGCTGCGTCATTAACTTTTGGACGTTAGCTGTCAACTGCTAAAAGCAGAAGATACGCGATTGAAAAAAAGAAAAATATAGATTAATAAGAAATATTTCGGAGAAAAATGATAATTACCATCAATTATGTTTTGCAGGAAGAGAATTTCATGGCAAGCTTTACACAAAAGTTTTTTGCCACAGTTTCCATCTGCACAAATCCACGTATCTGAACTCTACGGTTAAATATAGCTTTCAAAAAACTCACTATTTTTATACTTTATCAATTAATTTCACAGGAACAATGCTCCTAATCATCCTTTTGATATTTGGTGGGTACTTTTCTTGGTATTCCAAAAATATTATCTCCATTTTTTAACAAAATATCTCTTTTCTAACCATACGAAAAATGTGAATTTGTAAATTTTTCTATTGAACAATATGCACAAATATATCAAAAATGGAGATATTTATCGCAAAATATATGTTTTTCTATTGAAAAAGGTACGACGCATAAATTTCTACAATTTCTATTGAAGTGTATTGAAAAATATACATTTCTCTATTCAAGAATTTACGAAATCCATAATGACGCGTATTAACATCTTTTTTAATTATCTTCAAAACTATCCTCCTAAACTTCTCCAAATTTGGCAAGCACTTTTTGGAAATCATTATCTACGATTATGCAAATTTTCATGAAAATCCCTCTTTTTTGGTGTAAGGGTACAACATCCTTAAGGAGGAATTGACCCTATTTTTAAAATATTACGAAAAAGTTAAAATTTTGTGGACTTGGTCGAAAACGGCTAAAAAATCCTTGTGCCAAATTCGAGAATGATTCATGAAATGGTTTTAAAGTTGTAAACCTTTAAACTTTTAAAATTTAACATTGTGGCCTTATGGGAAATTCATAAAACGTTCTAAACATAAACAAAAAAAGGTACCATCTCCATAAAATTTTTTTTATAGGTATTATCTATCATATGAGTGTTCAATGTTAATTCAAAAATTCGAAAGCATTTCGCTAAAAATTTTTATTTCAATTGTTTAAGCAATGCTAATTGTTAAAATGGTTTAATTAATAATTGGAAGTTGTTAATCGCTATTGTAGCTAATAGATACACAAAAAATTCAGAACCCTTTCAGAAGTCTAGAAAGTCAAAAATTCGCAAATTTTCGTTCTGAAAATACTTTTGACATGGATAGTACCTATATACCATTCCTCCTTAAAATTTGTTCAAATCAATAGAATGGACGTGACGATACATTAAAACATGTAAAAATATTCTGGTATAGTAGAAAGAGTGAAAATAAAAGTAAAAAAAAAACGTAATTATATTTTAATTATCATTTTTACGTATAAGCGTAATCAGTAAATAAATAATGACAAATCCTTAACGCTCACTTTTTAGAATTATCTAATAAGATAAAAGGGGCAGAAACAGAAAGGTTCAGTGAATTCGAGGACTTTTATAATAGAGTCTAGTCACCCTTCAATTGATTTCAAATGGGGTCAAATGGGGTCAAACGAGAAAGTTTTCTAAAGTATGGGCGTTGACTTTTATCCCGCCTCCCGTCGATATGCCGGAAAAATTCCTGTACGACGATGATGAGCTTCGAATTGACAGGGCAAAAACTCGAGAGGAAAAATCACGTCTCAAAAATGTTTTTTACGTGTCGAGGATGAGGTTTTTGTTCCTTCCGTTTCAAAAGTGCACGCGCGAAGCATGATAGCCCGTGCGTGCATTCAGGAATTGAATGAAGATTCCCGGATAACGGGATCGCGAGAAATGCGTAACACGCGACTACACGTAACTCTCCTCGTCATGCTTAATTAATTATTTATTTACAGGGAAACGCCGGATCGAGGATGCTCAACGCTTGCGTACTTTTTGTCGACGGCGCGCGCGCGCGCGCGTGTGTGTGTGTGTAACGAGCTACTTTATTTCAGAATAATTCTTTCTTTATTCCGATATCAAAATATATTCCACGCGAACAATAATAATGAAAAAATCCATCAGAATTTATTTAAAACTCATTAATTTGAAAATCTTTATGACGCGACGTCAGAATTATAAAATAAATATACTTTTGCTAAATATTCAACAACTTCCATCCGTTATGTAATCTCGTGAATCAAATGCGGAAAGAATAAAAATGATTTTCCAGTTTGCGGTAATGATGAGTATCAATAATTCAATTGCAGATCAGGATTTTTAGAAATATGAAAAACTCTGGGTCTTGGAGGCAAAATATCTAAATGTGCATGTATACTTAACCCTCAATCCCTGAAGGGGGGTCGTTTTCGTCCGGCCCAAAATTTGTTTTTAAAATATTTCAAACGCCGGCGACTTCAACGCCACTGGACTAATACTTAGCAGTACGAAAATGACGCCCCTTCAGGGATAACGTAAGTAAAAATGTCGAATTGGGAAATTTTTTTTTTGTTTTCATGCTTTTTTTGATGTGATTAACGGTAAACAATAACGTAAACATGAATATATCAGTCAACGTTAGGGTACGATATATCTGTATGTGAGGAGCACCGATTAAACTTTTGTGTAAATTGCGCTAAAAAATAAAAAAACGATAAGTTGTTTGCTTGATAAATATTTGTTACTCTAAATAGAATAAATAAAATAAAAAAATATTTTTTTTGACATTGAGCATTTTTCTTCCCTTTTAACCTCCCAAAAATATGTCAATGTTCCCTATGCAAAATAGGGTATTTAGTTTATTCCTACAATACCGTCACATTTTTTTCCTTAAAAAGCAACATTTGACATTCAAATAACCGCTTTGTAAACTGCCTTCCTATAATTTACGTCTGCTACATTAAAATTTAAAAAAAAAAAAAACGTTTTTCGCGTGCATTACTACACATTTGTTTAAAAAAAAGTTATTAAAAATGCAAAAAACCTTTTTCTTCCTATTCTCACTTCAAAAGGAGAGTACAAAGAATACGAATTTTTTCAGATTTTTTTGATGACAATTGTAGATGTTATAGCGCCCAGACGAAAACGGCCCCCATTCAGGGAATTGAGGTGCCGAAAAACCCTTCAGGGATTGAGGGTTAAATAAATGGAAAAGTGTGCGTTCAACTTTTTTTTTCATTAAAAAATACCACGTAACAGCTTACCTACCATGTCGTCGCGGTATATGTATAGTTTGTCGATTTTTGACACTGTGAAAATGTATATGTATACTTTTGCCTCGTGATGAGTTTCTCTACCACGACTCTTTTTTTTACGATAATGAAAGGCTTGATCGCATCTTCGCGATTTCGACTGATTTTTCATTAAACAAACAAGTCGCGAGTCATTGTTTTTTCCTCTTTTTTCATATTTTATTCTTTTATCCTTCTTGAATTCTTTCTTTCTCGATGCCCCCCCCCCCCCCCCCCCCCCCCCCCCCCCCCCCCCCCCCCCCCCCCCCCCCCCCCCCCCCCCCCCCCACCACCAATATACCTAATTTTCTTCTTCCGACATCTTATATTCTCTTTCTTTTATTGGAAATACAAAAAAGTTCGTTATTATGACTGAATTTTCATTTTTATGCATTTTGGAAAGAAGATGTAAATTTTGAACGGTTTTTTGTATGGATAACGCATTTATTTTCCGTTTTGGATATTTAGATGAGTGTTTGGGACTTGAAAATTTTTTTATAACTGATGCGTAAATTTGACAGTGTTTCATCAATTATTTATTGTTTGTTGTGGAAAATTTATACGTGCATTATATATTCATCCCTCAAGGAAGTACACCTTTTGTTTTTTTTTCTTTCTTTTTATATGTTATGTATCTCTCGCATCATATACATATGTACAACTATATATATATATGGGTCATTCCATATCAAATCGACAAATGGTTGGAATCGTCCCCTTCCGATTTGGATGAATTTTGGTGGGAAGTTTTCTTTCATCAT
>JAPYYX010002711.1:0-14279 GCA_030522605.1 Cremastinae sp. B BG-2022a
ATCGATACAATTGAAGATTGGATCAGTTCAAATTATTATCCAACTTCAGTCATTGCGAGAACTTCAGTGGAGAATTGGTGAGAACTTTTTTCTTTTAAACATCATCTTTTTATTTTTGTCTCTAGAAATACTTTTTACTTTATTTCAGCCGAATTCGAGGCCAGCTGTACCGTGCATTGGATCGCAAAATTACCAAGCTCAATGATCCGGGAGCAGTGTTTTTATTTAGTTTATTATTTGAAACGTATTTTTTTGTTTTTTTGTTCATTTTACTATCCCATCTGAAACGTTTTTCTGATTATGTACCCTTTTTCGTAAGGATAGAGAGAGTGTTAAGTTGGTTCAATCCATATCTCGCGTGTATATATACTTACCTACCTATATCTACGTTTCTCACCATGTTTTTTATAAATAAATCATTCAAGGAGATGAAATAATGATAATTGTGTTGCTTCTACCTATTTCTTCAGTGCACAGTGCATTTCTACTAAAATTTTTCAATTTAAGGTAGTTCGATCGCAAAAATTGTTTTCTTACGAAAATTTTGAAAAAAATATATGTTTGAATGAAAAATTTCCAAATCGATTGATAAAAGAGAAAAGTAATTCTACCGTCTAGTTTTTTAGTTATTCGATTTTGAAATTTTGTGATTCTTCCATGTAAATGCGTGCTAAACGCAGGGAAAAAAATACGTTTTTCAAAAGAACTCAAAAACGGTTCTTACCATTTTCATAGAAAGTAAGGAGATGTTAGAGTATTTCGCAAAGAATATTCAGAAAAAAATGAGCTTGGTTTACCGTCTAGTTTTGGAGAAAAAAATTATTTCGTGAAAATCGTACACTTTATTTCAATGAGAGAATTTTCAAGGTTCGCAAAATAATAACGCGGAAATTTCATAAATATGCCCACCATATTTCACTTCTTTTCCATCGATGAAAATCTTAAAATTTATCAAAACTAAAATTTTTTTCAAATTGCAAAAAGGGGCCTCGCCACTTGTTTATACGGTACTTAGCGATTTTCATTACGAACCTGGTAGCTATGGAGCCTGCATATATATACAGAGAACGGTCTCCTTATACAGGCTCCATACTGGTACATAGCATTACCGCACATATTTACGTTAACGAGCCAAGAAGAGTGAAAAGTTTTACCTTTAATATATTTATTTAAAATTTATTAATAATAATATATCTTTCTAAAAATAATTTTCAATTTTAATTACAAATTTAATAATATTTAATTATAATAATAAATTTATTATATATAATTTAAATAATTATTATATACAATTTATTAATAATTTATATTCGTCGTTCTCACAGGTGTGAGCATTTTGGCGCGAAACGATTCGCGCGTTGCCTACAGGACGCATACCGCACTGTTCCGAGGCTCAACTGTCACGGTCCTCAACTCAACACATAAAATTTCCTGTGTATTTTCACGTTTTTTACAAAAGTACGAAATAACGAGAGTTAAAAAATCATGGCGAGCTTATTAGACCTGTGCGAGAAGTATTTTGGTCATCGTGACTTTTACGAAGTTCTGAAAATACCAAAAAACGCCAACGAGAAACAAGGTACGAATCGTTTGTAAACATAACCTCAAATGAACACTTTTATGTGCGCTCCAAAATCGTTGTCGCGAAATTTAGCAATTGAATACAAATTTCATTCTGATATCTTTATCTTATTATTATTATTATTATTATATTATCTTTAATTTGCAGTGAAAAAGGCTTATCACAAACTCTCATTGCTCGTACATCCGGATCGTGTTGAAGAGAGCATCAAAATCGAAGCCACTGAAAAGTTCAAGGTTCTCGGCAGAATCCATTCAATTCTCAGTGACACGGAGAAACGAAAAATTTATGATGAATCTGGTCAATACGATGAGGAAAGTGAAGAAGTGGTTATGCGCAACTGGGGCGACTATTGGAGATCGCTGTTCAAGGAAATCACCGTAGAGGACATTAACAATTATGAAAAAAATTACAAAGGCTCAGAAACCGAGATAAAAGATCTCAAGCGAGCTTACATGGACAGTTAGTAACAAATTCTGAGCATTAAAATATTTTTAAAAAATAATTAATGATTATAACAATAATGTTGGTAGCCAAATTCGAAAAGAAAGTTACCTAAACAATATTGAAATTTTTTTTTACAAAAATGTAAATTTCTCATTGAAAAAAGATGGTTTCTGTTTGGTTTTCGAACCATCAGCAATATCCTTTGAATGTGTAGAGTATGAAAACAATTTGTTTCTATTAGGTCTGTAAATTCCAAAAAAAAGTTATCTTAATAATATGAAAATTTTTTTTACAAAAATGTAAATTTCTCATTGAAAAAAAAATGTTTGCTCTTCAAACTATCAGCAATATCCTTTGAAAGTGTATAGTATGAGAACAATTTGTTTCTATTGGGTCTGTAATTCTTATACTTACAGCAAAAAATGTAAATATACACAACTCTGACATTTCAATGACTTTCAGGCAAAGGAGACATGGATTACATTTTAGAGGCTGTACCATTTACCAACTGTGAAGAAGAACCAAGACTACAAGCTATAATCAAGAAACTCATAGAAGAAAATGAAGTTCCAGAATACACACTGTTCACAATGGAAGATGCAAAGAAAAAACAACGCAGGAAACGAAAGGTAAGCAGGGGAAAATTTTTAAATCTAAAAATTACGTCAATAATTGATCTAAATTAATAAGAGGAGATTAATATTTTGGAAAAAATATTATTTTATCATTGTTCATCTAAATTACTATTTAAAGTAAAAACTTGAAGAGTTTAAACTTTTCAGTCATTGTATTTTAAATCTGACTGTACTGCTAGCAAATTCTTCAATTTTTCTTTCAATTGGTTAGCGTCGAGGCGTTCAATTACTTTTAATTACTTTTTGTGGTTGATTAAACGCACTAGCTTGAAGGGATTACAGAAGATTGCACAGTTCTAAACCAGAATTCCTCCAAGAAAATATAAACCGTGACTATCGCAGAATTTGTTTTACAAATATTTTTCTGACGGATAAGAGAGGTCGAATAATTTGTACGAATATTTGATAATGCGCGAAAAATGTCGTCTTTGATAGTACCGCGATTTATGCGCAATTCTATCTGGCCTTTTTTATCGTCGTCAGAAAAAGCTTCCGCTAGAAAAACTCTAAAGATGTCACTGTCGCCTTGTTTTCGTGACTTCTCTATTTTCGCGATGATGTACACTCGGTAAGAATTAGAGAAGTACACGGAGAAGGAGGTCGAGGGAGTGGGGCGCGGTGAGTAAATAAAAAACTGAGTATCCCGCCGTCTCGATTCAGTCTGCCGTAGCGATTAGTCCGTAAGAGACGTGTTCCAACATCGGCTGCTCGATAAATCTCGTGTTACAAGTGTTAAGGGTTATCCTGAGAGCGTTGAGATAAATAATCTTCCGCAGGAAATTTCGAAACGGGACGAGGTAAAATAATCAGTGGAAACGGAAACATCAAAGAAAAACATCTTGACTTTTGGCTTCGTTCAACAATAATCGACAATGACACTGTGAACTGATCGAAGGAGAATTTTTTAACATTGATTTCGTATTCGGAACGGAGTAATGAAAAAATCCGTGGTGACTGAAAAATTTGTTAAAATGTATTCGGCGATGCTAATTTTATTTTTGCACAGTCTTCTCCTGATCAGCGGTGTTTCCAGTGTTTGTGAGCACGTTCGCAACGATGAGATGGTCGAATATTCATGCACGGGTGGTGGACCGGGCGATCTTCACTCAATACCGGAGAGGACGGAAAAAATTCGTATCAACAATATGTCGATTCCTTACGTCACCGGGCAAACGTTTTCACGATTCGGTGATAATCTTTGGGTACTGACTTGCACCTACTGCGATATAAGGGACATTTCTCCTGATGCTTTTAGGAGTCTGGTTAATCTTCAGCAGCTCAGACTGGACAATAACCATCTCAGGGAAGTCAAAGCGGACTGGTTCGAGGGTCTCAAGTACCTGACGTATCTGGATCTGAATTACAACGAGATCGAACACATCGACGACGGAGTTTACAAGAATCTTCCGGGCCTCGTTGATTTTCGTATATCTGGAAATAAACTGGAATGCTTGAACATCGAAGGTCTCTCGAGCTGGAAGGAACTCGCGAGAATATTTTTGAATAAAAATCCCGAGTTCAAGTGTCCCAACGCCGTTTCTAAGTACTTGGAGGTGCGTAAGGTCAGTTTTGAAAAAGATCCGGAGTGGAGGCACATCGTCCAGGATACCGTGGAAGCTCATGGACATTACGATGAACGTACGCGAGCTCCGATTCCTCATTACGAGAGTCAGACTCAACGACAGTACGACGAACGTACGCGAGCTCCGGTTCCTCATTACGAGAGCCAGACTCAACGGCAGTACGATGAACGTACACGAGCCCCGGTTCCTCATTACGAGAGTCAGACTCAGCGACAGTACGACGAACGCACGCGAGCTCCGATTCCCGCCTTCGAGGACGATGATACGCCAGGTACGGACCTAATCTTCGACGATGACGATGACGATGATGACGTTGACGAATACGAGATGATGAGAACACCGGAAACAAATATGTACGTCGATCGAAATGAAGAAACGTCAACGTCGTCCCAGGTATCAAGAAATTGGCCCGTCCCCATGCCAAATACCGAGCGTACGACCCAACGTTCGCCAAATCCGTACGATAACTCCGGCTGGCCTACGTCACCGCGTTATCCACCGGTGTATCGGCCAACCCCGACGACCGAGGAGCCCGTATGGTGGCCCACGGAATCGCGTGACCCGAGTTACGATTACGACCGCGAGAACAATCGTCCGGAAGTCACTTACACGTCCATCATCGATCCCAGGAACAATGGAAGATTTCCCGATGGCATCGCGCCTTCTGTCGTGGAATCTGGAAAGATGCCAACAACGGGTGCGCCCGATTATGATCAATCGGGCGGCGACGTGTGGGGAAATTTAGACGAACTCACGGATATTGAATATCCGGGACTGTTCATGCAATCCTCGACCTCGTCGTCGACGACCGATCGTCACACGCCCAACGTTCACTCCCCGATCGATCGCCCCACGTCATCGCCTTCGGACTATCATCAACCACCGAGAAATTCCATCGTCCCGTCGCAGCCTCAGACTCTGGAGAAATTGCAACAGGTCCAAGTACCGGACTCCGTCACGATCATGACCACGAAAGGAACAACGGACAAACCTCTCCCGGAGTGCAAAAACTCCTCGCCGGAAATTCGACCCTCGCTCGCGATCCTGACGATCGCCGTTGTCCTCTGTCCGCTCGTGAAATTTTTTCACTGATCCCAGAGGGCAAGGAGTTCCGATCGCTGAAAGCCACAAAGTTTCGCGAGAGTAAATCTTTTTTTTTCTTTCTTGAAAAATGAATCGCAGCGGAATAATTGAGGCAATTTTAAAATGACTTCAATGTAGTCATTGTTGTGTATTTCACTCTTTAATTTACAATGTAAATGTGCTTTTGAGATTTTCCTGTAGATCGTTGCGTGATTGCGCTCGGAGCGTACGAAAGAGAATCTAAGAATTTTAATCGTTGCCTGATGCTTCATATTTATTAAAAAAAACAGCTTCTACGATTAAATTATTAAAAATTACTACATTAGCCTATTAGATTTATCAGTCGAATAATAAGATCATTGTGTACATTATTCTGCCATTTTTTTGTATATCTTAAGATTTGCATAATTTTTTATCAAAGAGCAAAACTTTGTGGCTGATTGGAAACTCGCGCGAGACTCGACGAACCTTCGTAGCCTAATACTTCAGAGTACCTTTAACGACGTCTAAAAAAGAAAAAGACAACGAGAGCCATTAACAAATGAAACAAAAAATCTGCGGATTTATCTACGAGGAAAAATCGAAGGACGACCTGAACATCGAAGAAAGTTGCGACGAAATCGAGCATCGCGTATGCCAGCCAAAAGCAAAGTCCAAATACAAAATATCTCGTACGTATCCGCGCCAAATATTTTTCAACTCATTACTTTACTCTCGCGCGAGATACCGCAGTCTCGTTCGAAGATTTCCGAATGCATCGAAATGTTATTTTTTTCTATAAATTTGGGCAATCTTCCACAGAATTAAGATTTCTGGCTCAGATTCGAGCGATAAAGAAAAATGTCAACTCTCGATAACTTTTCGATAAGATCGTCCGTGACGTCACGAAGGCATCGCCGCTGACCTTTCAACGTCGATTCCTAACTGGGATAGCGCGATAACAATAGTAATTGGGATTAACGAGGAACGAGGGTCGCATTACATCCGGCGTGGTAATGAAATAATTACCGATGCGGTACAAACGAAACGCAAGCTCGCCCGCGTTCCTTCGTTTTTTCCATTCCGGTTGGCTCGAGCGGGGCGAGACGAGCATTGTCACTCGAGGCAATAAAACAACGGATTCGAGAGCGACGATTATTATGCAACGACGTTTCGCGAGTTGTGCATCGTGCGTATTGCTTTTTTTTCTCTATTTTTTTTTTTTTTTTTTTTCAATGTATCATCTTGTGCAGCGCTCTAGCTGCTAAACCGAGCGTGATAGATTCACGCCTTCGATGCGGTTCTATTAATAATTCATAATATCAGATTCCTTCCTTTTATTTTCTTCTTTGTTCGTAGGAATCGCGGACGCGGACTGCGACACGTGGTGACGCTGACGAGTCTCGGTCACGATGTAATTTCGTCGTTCGTTCTCGCATAATTTCCAGGGAAATTGCAGAATCCGGTGAAAATTGGCGTTTATGGGATTAGCGAGCTCGTCGAAGCTCGAAAATTGAGGAACGGGCCGTGGGCTCTCGCATTTCGTGCTTGTCACGAATCGAAACTGGCACACGCGACAACCCGAGATTATCGTCATTGTCGAATCTATCCCCCTCGAAATTTATTTCGCCTCGAGTGCCCTCCTCCTTCGCGGTACACGCGCGTTTTTCGCACGTACACGCGAGCACGACCTTCAATTCGCAAATTTCAAAATTGACCATTAGATGCAATAACGAATACTTTCGACGCGCGTCGCGATTGTCTACTTGTCGTCGAACCATTATCAATTACTTCAAATCGGTATCGTGTGTGACAATTCTCCACGCGATACTACGAGCTTCTTTATCGCGATCAAAAAAATCTGATCGAAAGAATCGACGAAGGATTATACGTCGATGTATATTTTTTTAAAATAATTTCATCGGGTTCCTGATCGAGCAGTCTCAAATGAGTAATAGCACCGATTTTAAGCATGTTAAGGGGGCCGGTAGTCTAGAAATTCCAAAAAATCGATTTTTCTCGATATTTCGAAAGTATAGTATCTCAAGAATATACTGTGAAATTTTCATGCAGAAATTCCCAATATTACAGCTTCTACAGCCCATTACAACCAGGTAGAGAGCGGATCTTAAAGTATCTGTACGTCAAACTTTAAACTCATTTATCTCAAAATGACTTTTTTCGGCATGGTGCAGGTGAAAACAAAAAAAGTATTCAACCGAATTACTTGAAATTTGGATATGTTGTTCACAATATGTATGACTATCGTCGGAACTAGAATCATAATTTTATGTAAATAATTTCCTATTGTTTACACTAAAAAACTAGTGAAAAAAACCCGATTTTACGAACTTTTTTTCAAAAGCGCGTCATTTTGTCAATTTTTAATTTTTTCGATTTGTTCTAGTTCCGGCCATAACTGCACTCTTTCTGATTAAGAATCTTTTTTAATTTTGTGTTTCGGATGAGTAGAAGTCTAGAAATCACCTGCACCGTCCGGGTCCGATTTTTCGAGAGGGCATTTTTAGTGGCATTTTTATAATAATAAATATTGTTTTTAAAATGAAAAAATTTTTTTTTTGTATTTTCAATAAACGTAGTAATAAGCCTGAAAAATTAAAAAATCGTTTTTAAAATTTTTAAGGGATCGTCACAGTGTGCCCCTCCGAAAAATCTCCGATTTTCGCGATTTTTTTAAATGTTGCAATAAAGTAATCGGTCCGGTTTTTTTTATAAATAAATACATTCATGACGAATACAACATGATTTTTCAAATGTTTATTTACTAGATCTAAAATTGTTAAATAAATTGTTGTAATGACACTCAAAAAAAAGGTCCTGAACGGGGTGACCACGATTGCGGCCGCAATTTTGATCTGAAACAAAAACTTCAAAAAGATTATTAATTTGTAGGACAGTCGATATCGCGCTATGGAGGGTTTTTTTAAATTTCACAAAATGGCGGCGGTTTGAACAAAAAGTGTCGAATTTGCCCTTTTTTTCGACAGTTGTCCATAAAAAAAATTAGAAGATTTCAAAAAAAAGCTTCCATAGTGCGATAAAAAATGACGTTAAAAATGTTCTCTCCAAATTTGAACTAGATATCTTTAAAACTCTTCCTTGGAGGGTGGCCACCATTTTGAAAAACGCTATTCTGAGAAAAACGCGTTTAAAGATTGAAGTTGGAAAATTTTAGATAAATCATTTACTTACGATCAATCGGCGATGTCAGGTCCATACAATATTCCTTTTGCTTCCTCGAACTGCTCATTTTCGGCTGAAATTTCGTTTCGACGAGCTAATCGATTTTTCGAAAATTTTACACTGTGACGATCCCTTAATGGCAAAAAAAATCGTCAAAATAAGTGAAATTTTCGTGCTCTAGATCTTATAGTATATTCCTTTCGATCCCAAGAATTTGCCTCTGGTTCAAATTTTCATGAGAATTCACGGTTTAATTAATAAAAAAATAAACAAACGACGGACGCGTCTCCCGCGAGTAAACTATTTTCCGACCTTTGTTCATTTTTTTATTAATCAATGAGTAAATTTTCATGAAAATTTGGATCAGAGGCAAATTCTTGAGATCGAAAGGAATATACTATAATTTTTTCAACTTTATTCGATTTTGAAAGACAAATCCGGGACCTACGAAATCTAGGCTGGTCACGTGGTTGTGATTGCTCTTGAGAAACACTCCCATTTAGTGTCGCACCTTTCGCAAAATTACTCATTTTTGCATTTTCCTCGATGACCGATCCACCGTTTTTCTTCAATTACTGATTTTCAAGCAAAAAATAACCTGCAATTACGCGACTTGTATGAAAATTAATCGAGAACTCCAAGGTCTCCAATGGCGTTGTTTCTTCAAATCGTTCCCTCTCGAATACTCGTCAACCGTTGTAGGAATTTATCACGACGATTCAATTAATACTAATAATGAAAATAATAACGATGGAACGAGATTATTTCACAGTGAACAGAGTCTGACCGTGTCTCCACCCGATCGTGGAGTTTAACGAGAGCGAGCTCTGAATTCTTGAACGATGAGACACGCGGGCTCTTGAGAAATTCACGCGTGCTGGGTTTTCATGCTCCCGGCACGTTCCTACCGATTTCCGGAGCTTTTCTCGCGACCAGATGTGCGAACGGACGCGGTACCAATTTATCTCGGTTCAACCACGATCTACTCCGATTTTCTTAAACGGCTCAAGGTCGTTCTTGTTTTCGCGAGATTCTCGCATTCATCGTTGACGCTTTCGCGCCTCTCTTTAGATTTTCCTCAAGTCGTTCCGACTTCGTTTCTCATAACACGTGAGCAAACCCAAACAGACAATCCCTGTTTGAAAAACATTCGAGATATGTCTTTGCAAATGAGCTACGGAGACTCTCCTTTTTCCGCGAACAAATAGAATAAAATGAAAATCGTCGAGTGCTTTCTCATTTTGTTGTTGGAATTTAGCCATAATCGTCGTATTTAAATAACGACGATTTTTTTCTATGCCATATTTAAGGTATTTCTTTCGCGAAGGACCGTAAATTGTTGACGCATAAGAGGGGCCCTCAAAAATATTTTATTGAATCGTAATTAATATCAGCGAAATGGTGTTATTACTATCAATGAAGTGAAGAATAATCCTTTTAGACTGCGTATTTTCAATTTAAATAATTTCTAGACTTTTATTCGTAATTTTCTGAATTTAACGGCCCTGTGTTTTGGGGGTTATGTGTTACTTTTTACATTAGATTTTTGCACTTCTTATTTCAAACTTTAATATCTTTTCAAAACGTTCGGTGACTCTACATTTTTATGTGAGAAACGGATTCGTTATAGTTTTATCTTTTAAGGAGGAATTGATCCTATTTTTAAAATGGTAAGAAAAAGTTAAAATTTTGTAGACTTGTTTGAAAACGGCTATAAAATCCTTGTGTCAAATTTGAGAATGATTCACTAAATGGTTTCAAAGTTATGAACTTTCAAACTTTCAAAATTTAACATTGTGTCTTGTGGGAAAATAATAAAATGTTCTAAACATAAACAAAAAAGGTACGCTCTCCGTGAAATTTTTTTAATGTTTCATATGAGTGCTTGATGCTAATTCCGAAGTTTGAACGCATTTCACTAAAATTTTCTACTTTAATTGTTTAAACAATGTTAATTGTTGAAATGGTTTAATTAATAATTGGAAGTAGTCAATCGCTATTGTAGCTAATACACAAAAAATTCAGAACCCTTTCAAAAGACTAGAAAGTAAAAAATTCGCAAATTTTCGTTTCGAACATACTTTTGACATCGATTGTACCCACCATTCCCCCCTTAATATGTTCCTTAGTTTTTAACTTGTCATTTTGGTAAAATGGTTAAAAAAGTAACTGAAATATAGCAAAACCTTTCGGCTCATTGCTTTACGTGCAAATTGGGTTTTTTTCAAAGTTACTTTTTTCGCTTAAATTTATTTTAAATTTATTAAATTTATCTTTTATTTAAAAAAAATTACGCTCCTGTCATATTTTGTACTTCATGACAGGAATACCTTAATACGTAGATTAAAAAAATGTACTCCAAATTTGACTTTGAATTGAGCTCATTCGCGATTCAAATATGTTCCCTTTTTTTTAAACACAGAATCGATCATTTGAGATTCGAAACGTTTCACAGTCCCGGAAGTCGTTGAAACGCCACAGAGATGTTTTACACTACTTTCAAGTGCATAAAGGCTTCTTTATGAAGCAACTGGAGACCGATTCTCGTATAGGAATCTCATGGGAGTCTGCTACTGAGAGCCTCCGAAAATTTATTTTTTTTAGATGCCTCCGTTTAACGTCTCTGTTGGTTCAGGTCAGATCTTGTAACCTTTTTCTCCATCTACTTGTCTCGTGAGATTACGATTTATTTTTTCGAGAAGCATTCATCGAGACAAATTGAAAAATGAAATAAAATTACTGCATTCGAATTCCTCCACTGATTAAATATTTATTTAAAAAGTTCATCAAAGACGCAGGGTCCGAATTATCAGGGTCGGTTGAATTTTCATAAAGATTTTCTCACTTGGTCCATGACTCATTCCCGTACCTATTTCTAGAACCGTTGCTCAAATGTGAAGAAAAATTGTTTATATTATTGATAAAAATAAAAGCATGGCATACTCCTCTTCGTCATATTTTCCGCCTCGTCCTTCTCTTCAATTTACGAACTGTGTCGATTTCGACATTTGGTCGATTCATTGACTTTTCCTTCGTCAATCAAGCCACTATTGAATACAAGGTTGAAAATATTTTGCTCAATTCTCATCGATGTGTTACATTAAAATTGCGCATAGAAAAAAAAATCATAATATCAACGAATAAAATACAAAAAAATAGAATAAAGTACACAAAAGATCAAACGAAATAAAAAAAGCGCCGTGAAACATTGTCAGATGCAACAAAATAATGAAGTTATGCGTCGCGAATTCCGATTGCACACCGCGTCGTGAATTTAACGAGGAGAGGAAGTGAAAAAGGAAAATAAAAGAAAGAAAACGTCATAGATATTCGACGCCTGTAAGTCTCGCCAATCGGCGAGTTTTTTCCTCGTATCGTTATGCAATCTAACTAACATTAGGTTGTAACCGAGTAAGCTTGCCAGAAATTATAAATATCGAGATTCGCGGACGCCGCGAAAAGATTCTCGGTCGAAAGCTCGTGAAATCTTTGAAATAGAGCGAATTTTGGGAATTTTTGTAAAATAGATCAAACATTTCCCTGTCATTTTAAGCCCATTTCTTTCATATATATTTTGGGAGCTAAAATAACATTAAAAAAATAAAAATTTAGCTTTGAATACAGTAATTCTTTTTTTGTGAATCTCGAATATACAAAGGGACTTAATTTTTGCTTTAAGGAGGAATGGTAGGTACAATCCACGTCAAAAGTATTTTCAGAATGAAAATTCGCGAATTTTTGACTTCCTAGACATTTTAAAGGGTTCTGAATTTTTGTGTATTAGCTACAATAGCGATTAATTACTTCCGATTATTAATTAAACCATTTTAACAATTAACATTATTGAAATTAAAATAAATATTAAATATTATTATTAAATAAATAATAAAAACAATTAAAATAGAGTACTTAAGTGAAATGCTTTCAGATTTTGGAATCAGCATTAAACACTCATATGAAACATAAAAAAAATTTTACGGAGATGATACCGTCTTTTGTTCATGTTTAGAACGTTTTATGAATTTTCCATAAGACACAATGTTAAAATTTATAAAGTTTGAACGTTCATAACTTTAAAATCATTAAGTGAATTGTTCTCAAACTTGGCACAAGGATTTTTTAACCGTTTTCAAACAAGTCTACAAAATTTTAACTTTTTCTTACCATTTTGAAAATAGGGTCAATTCCTCCATAATGAACCGTATGTTGCGATGACGAGAAATTTACCAAATTTGTCTTTTCCCACTCTGACAGCTCCAACTCCATAAAAATTGAACATTAAAATCAAAATTGAATACGAAAACATGTCAAGTCTGCTTCATTCACTTAAAGCTGAAAGTAATAGTAAAAAGAGTGACTTAACCGTTGACTTGAAGAATGGACACGTATGATGTGATAATGACGAAAGTGCGAAGGAAACAGAGTGTCTTGCAAATCAGGATAAATGCTCGCTTAGATAACCGCAACGTGCTAATACGATTGTATCACGTCTCGGCGCGAAACGATGATCCGAGTCGTTTAAATTTATACGAGCCTGCTCTATCATCCTTTTCTCATAACTAGCTATTTTCAGAATTGATATTTTTTTCTGGAAGACATAAATACGGTCCAATCGTCCCTTATCCAAAGTCTTGGCCAGGCGCGTTCGATAATCCGAGAATTCGCCTCTTTTCCCTTTTCTCGGAATAGCAAAACTTGTGAAAATCCATTTTTATGTTTTTTTCGTTAGTTTTGACAAATAGAAGAGTTTTTGTTTCCCAAAATAGTTGGGATTTAGAGTATTTGAAAATTTACTTTGAGAAATGTTGAAAATTCGACTCGTTTAGCTCTCACGTCACGATCCATGGCTTTTCCAAGCCCATCCCGCTCCCGATGTTCCGTGGCTTCCAATTTGATTTATTCTTGCGGCTTTTACGCGTGGGATAGCCAGGCGATAAACGAGAATAGATCGCGTGACTAAGACATCTTGAGAGCTCCATGATTGACTGATTTATATTCAAACAAGCCCAAGTTGCGGTTTGATCTAGACCTCTATAAAACGCCAGTTACTGTATTAAAGTGTATGGAAAACGATTTATACAAATTTGCATCAGTCATCTTCCGTTCCACATATTAGGCCATTTTCTGAAGCAACATTTTAGCTTGATACCGGATCGTTTCCTCGTGTCATGTTAATTTATTTTTTCAAGGATATTTTCAAAAACATTTATATCATTATTTGTGTTTTTTATTTTTTATATTGGATTTTTTTCTCAAACATTTTTATGTCTTTTTGACGAGTGTAGATTTCCATTAATATTTCAGTCGTGATCTCTCATTTCACCTATTAGGCAATTTTCTAAAGTCGTATTATAAATTAGAACAAAATCAAACGATTTATCACGTCATCCTTTTTTTCCAAGGCTCGTTCAGAATTGTGTATCGCGAAAATAAGTAACCCAGTTGAGCTTGCAAATAATAATGACTGTCCATAGGATTAAAATAATTATTTGAATCCCGTCAACTTTGAAAAGGATTTGAGTACCGGAATTTTAGTAACTTCTCGAGAGCGATATCGAAAACGATTTATCACGTCATCTTTTTTTCCCAAAGCTCGTTCAGAATTGTGTATTGCGAAAATAAGTAACCCAGTTGAGCTTGCAAATAATAATGACTGTCCATAGGATGAAAATAATTATTTAGATCCCGTCAACTTTGAGAGGGATTTGAATACCGGAATTTCAGTAACTTCTCGAGAGTGATATCGAAAACGATTTATCACGTCAT
>JAPYYX010002712.1:0-14277 GCA_030522605.1 Cremastinae sp. B BG-2022a
TTTACAACATATTTTCTACTACAGCTTGGAGTATAATCCCGTAAATGTACTTGCCTCATTTTTTTACAGCATATATGCTGTTTTTTTGTAGATTAATATAGTCGACGGGGATCTTTATATTTTCTTTTTCATCTCCATATAGCCTCTAATTGATATGTATATTATTTTTCCATATACACATGTAATTTTTAAATTCTCGTGATTCTCTCGATGCATGGAAAGGTCGATGGGATTGAGTTGAACGTTACAGCTGGCTCCAAAGAGCGTCTCGTCCATTTCGTTCAAGGGATAAACTACGAGCTCATCAGAAAATCCAAGGAGAAACGGGTACTCCTCGTCTTGCCAACGAAGACTCAAGATCTTGCAAAATACTTTGATCTCAAATCTCTCTCGAAGTGAGAATAAAATACACATTTTACATTTTCATTTGATATATCCTCTGATGCTTTCGATCGATGATGAATTTAAAATAATACTTTTGTTACTATAAAAATGCATTCAGCAGTTTTTTTCATAGAGGCTTATCACTCAATTATATGTATTATTTAAATGGCTCTTTGGTATATTAATTCGATTACATCAGGTACATCGATCTCTTCACCATACCGAGCCATTACCTCAGCGACGATGACGAGGCTTTTCGAAGCTTCCATCCATCGAGATTAATGGGTATCTTCGATATGCTCAACACGGACAGCCTTGTCGATCTTGTTACCGGCCTCGGCGCTCAAAAAAGTAAAATTATCATTAGCTTGCCCGCCGGCGCTTACAAATTCATTCTCCGGAACAAGGGAGAAAACGCCCCGAGATCTCGAACCCTCGATAATCAGCCGGCTCGGATCAGTCGCGCTGAAATGTGCGAAAATATGCAGAACGGCGAACAATGGATCATCGAGAGGGACGAGGATCTTACTGCTCCATACGCTTTTAACGAGGAGACGTGGATCGCTTTTGAGGACAACGTTTCAGCAGGAATCAAGGTTTCATCAGATCCATGTCACATTCATCCTTTCATTTCTACACATGTGTATTTGCCTGATTAAATCCTCACTTTAAATCCGCGACATCAGAAACAATAAGCCAGATGTATTTTTTTATTCAGGGAAAATATGTCCTGCTTCGCGAACTCGCCGGCTTGGGTATTCAAGACGTCGATCTCGATTCAAAAACAAATTGCAGCAAATCTCTGATGGCTGAGGACATTTATTATTCTTTTACCGATAACAAGAGAAAAACACGAGAGGTTGTCTTGGCTTCGCTGCACGACGATCTCCAGGTTCACATTCATCATTTTACATATTTCATTTTAAATGCTAAATCTTATCTCATACATATAGGTACATACATATGTATATACCTGTATGTTTTTTCATCTTTTAACTGTTGGTGCTTATTATTACGAAATGTATTTCATCGATCCAGAAAAGTCCGAGCTCTTATCCGGATCACATAAAATCGTCAGAATTCAGGATCGTTCGGGTCGTCGACTCGGACGGTCACGTTCACGCCAATCGAGAAAATATGCAGACTGAATTTTCCTGTCCAAGACAGGGATATTTTGTCCATCCAAAAAGCTGCAATAGGTATACTTTTCAATCAACTTTATCAACGAAATAGAACATTTATCTTCCCAACATACGTACATATGTTCTTTCTCGTTCCCTTCGTTTTTTTAGATTCTACCGTTGTGTAAAGTTCAATCAAGGTGTCGAGGACTATAGTATCTTCGAATTTGACTGTCCGGCTGGTTTGGCATTTGACGAGCGAACGGAAGTATGCGTCTGGCCAGGATCCATTACGGAAGGTGGCGCGTGTCCGGGAAGCAGCGAGATTGCACCGTCAAAGGGAAAAAAGTTTACGTGTCCTGGCCATCCGGGCTATTACGCTGATCCTCAAAATTGTCGATTTTTCTACGCTTGCTACGATCTTGGTTATTATTTCAATAAATAATCATTAGAAACATTATTATTATTATTATGTTTTGTGCGTTTAAATGAAATTCCGCCACATGAGAATAAAATATTATATGTATCTCTTTTTCAGGCGAGCACGAACTTACGGCTTACGAATTCCGGTGTCCATACGGTTTGGTATTCGATGAAGACAAATTAATTTGCGAATGGCCCTATTTAGTCCCGAGTTGCGGAGGTGGGCCTTATCATAAGGAGTATCCAGGGTATCCTGGCGGTGGTCACGCCGGACCGATTGGAGATGAGCACGGAGGATGGAACGGTGATGCGGGATCTAGTGGACATTCCGGACACGGCAGAGGTCACGATGATAATGGAGGGTATGGGGGTCATCGAGGACATGGCGAACGCGGAGGTTACGACGAGGAGACTAACCACGGGGTTGACGAAAAAGTTCACGGCGAACATGGAGATTACGGTGAGACTACTCATGGAGCTGATGAAGGAGGTGCTCACGGTGGAGCACATGGAGATTACGATGAGACTGGACACGGAGGTGGAGGGGAACGACCTCAAAAAGGCCATAATTATCCTGATGAGAATGGATACGAAGATCACAATGGAGAATACGATCATGAACACATGACGACGATTCATTCGGAACGTGGACATACTACGGTCCACTCGGGCCATGAAGAAGAAGAAGAAGAACATACGACTGTTCCTTCTGGAGATCATGGACATGGACGAACGACAATTCATTCGGAACATGAAGGAACTGCGCATGCTCCATCTTATCCAGTACATGAGCAACCAACACACCACACCCCATCCTATCCCGCGGCACACGATGAACCAACAACGCACGCTCCAGCCTATTCCGGACACGACCACACTCCATCTTATCATATCGATGACCAGGTGGTGCACCAGACTCCGGCTCATCCTGCACACGATCAAACCGGACGCACTGAAACTTATCCAGGGCACCGAGTTGTCGAACACACGCCGACAACAACTTCCGGTCATGAGAACGAATACTCAGGACACACCACTCAGTCTGGATACGATGAAAACGTTCATGGAACTCCACCCGGCAGTTCTGATGAAAGACTAACTACCATTTATTCTGAACACAATGGTGGTGGCGGCCATTCAACCGTTCATTCAGTGTTCGAAGGCACTCATGGTGGATCGACCAATGATGAAGGACATTCCAACGGTCACCATGGTGCAGAAGCGGCGGAAAGAAAAGAAGTCACGCAGAGTGAGTACGACACTAATGGCGGGCACGTGGAATACGCAACTCTTGACGGAGGCACGGAAATTCCGTCAATCGGTCATGACGGACACGCGTCGAGAATCGAATATATCGGAGGATCAACAGGAGCTACTACAGATTATGAAATTTCAAGGATTAACCAGCATGCCGGATCCATTACGACGAACGACCGAAACTATTTCGATTCGAGCGGAAGCGCTCGATATCCTTCTAGGAAGGGCCCAACCGGCTTTGCAGGAGCAACGAGAGGAGCTTACAAAGAAACATTTTCAACCGGAGGTACCTCAATCTCAAGCGGCTCAGGGAGCCAAGGTTTCACAGGGAGTGAAATTAAGACAGAATTATATAAGCCATCAGGTGGTCACGTTGACGGTCATCCCGTGTCGCCGGGTTATAAGGTCACAAACGGGGCAAGAACAACTTATGGCTACAACTCCGAGGGGAACCTGGCTCACGGATTTCGCACCGACGGATCTGTCATAACCGGATATCAATCACCTGGGCTCCTTTCATCGGGCCAATCGAGCTCCGATGATTCTTATATACGCGGGCAGCACACTTTATCCGATGAGGTCGTTGGTAGCAGCGTGCGACCGGAAAATTCTAGAGTAACATCCGCGAAAAATCAATACAATATCGGAGAATCGATCTATTACACGGATCAAGGATTTTACAAGACCGTTCCGACGAAACCATCGAGTCCGAATGAGAATCCTTTCTTCCTCAGCATCAATGAGGACATGGGCTATAAAACTAACGAATATCACGACAATGGTGGTCGCGGCACGATACGATACAATAACGGCGAAGTCACTCATAAATACACGGAGGAGGACGTGAGGCAGCACCAAATGCAGTTCGGAACTCTTCCGAAATTCGATGTCGGTAGTTATCGAGTTACACCCGGTGCATTTACGAAAACAGGACCGACGAAGACTGGTATAACGACCGCCGAGTTGGGAGGCAGCGCGAGTTACGTCGCAGGAAGCGGGAAAACGAAACCGACCGTAAACGCGGAACACATCGGAGCTAACGCTTTCAGCGGTTATTCGGAAATATCGAGAAAAACCTCGAATGTTGCTGCTACTTCGACGAGTCAGCCGGTCGTCATCGGTTACGCGACCCGGGCGAGACCCGATTACGCTGGTATCGATTCCTCCAAGATCAATCCCGGATCAATAAGCAGGTCAAATAACGACGATCAATCCGGTTATTCTTACGAGAAACCGGCAGTCCAGCTGCATGCTTCCGGAATATCCAGTTCCACCGTCATTCCACCCTCGCCGGCGTTCAAACAGAGCGTTCCGGTTTACTCGACGAGTCGACCAGCGCACTTGGACGTTCACGTTTTTAATCCGTCGTCCGTTACTCCAAGTGGATTTCACAAGTACACTGTTGCTACACAGGAAAATATTTACTCATCCAAACGCTTACCGTCTTCGACCGTCGTCGCTACCCCCATAGGTGCTATTACGAGTGGACCTCTACAAAATTTCAAGACGATCAGTCCCGAAGCCGCAAAGATTCATTCCGTCTTCGATAATGATGATGGATACAAGAAATACCCGGTTCATCACTTGCAAACCGCTCCTTTTGACACGATCCAAAACTCTGATCGATACAAAACGAGCTCTGCTTCTTCAACGAAAGATCACTCGTCCCTCGGTATAAATGTTTCTTTCGAACCGCATTTACCGACGTACGAACAATACGACGATACCGAGCGTCGGAACGTATCGACGGGTTACGAGAATACGAGGAAACCCGTTTTTCCACAGTCGGTCATTTACAAAGAACTGACGACGACGACTCCTCATCTCGAACAGGTAAAAGTCTGTCCAAAAAAATTTTATTCCTTCTCATCATCATCATCATCGTAGCTTATGCTCGTTTTTTTTATCATTGAAGATGATGTTTTTTCATAAACGAAAAATAAAGGAGAACGCGATCTTTTGGTATAATTTTATAATGGGAGGATGAATAAAAGAGAAAAGAAAAAGTTGATAAAATATAAATATAAATATGTATGTGTATAGGGTAACGAGGATGGATCTACCAACTCGGAACACGACGAAACGAACGATTACTCTCATATGGAATCTGGAGCTTTCGGAAGAAAGAAAATACCTCAAGGCTCAGTGAGACCTGTGATCTACGAAAATCGAATCGTCACTCCTTATTCACCGAAGCAGGTTCGAATATTATTAGATCGCAAGTAAAATCAGTGAGCCCCTTATGCTTAATTGAATTTTATCATGACAGGTTTACAGTGTTCCGGTGAGCAAAATCGGCCCAGTTGTCGGTGTTTCGGCTTACAAAGAGCCGTCCCAAGGTTATGATTACTCGAAACCGAAAACAAAATTTGTTAGCACAACGCCTTCTACGAAGCACAGGGATGAGAAGGATGATGCGACGGGCTCCCGAGGGAAGCCGGAAATTCGAGAGAAGGTCGAGGTCGACAAATTGGCAACGAATTACAATCGAGGATCGACAAAATTCGTCGCAACGGACTACGATAGTTACAAGGAGGATAGAGGTGATACTAGATCAAAGAGTTCAGGCTACTCGAGCGAAAAATTGTCGGGCCATTCCTTCTCGTCGTTAGTCACTAGCCCGGCAAGTTCTCATCAGACAAAGGCGGAAACTCGAGACTGCTACTCCGGGAAGAAAGTGACTAGCTCACAGAATTCTGACATTTACAGAAAAAATGTAGCTTCCTCGACGTATCGACCATCACTTTCAAAATTCATCCCTCCAGGAACAATCTCGAAAAATAGTGAATCCTCATCAGGGCCGATGATACCTCCGGTCACGGCGTATTCCGGAGACTACGGTAGAGCCTCATCGACTCATCCTTATTCCTACGAATCTTCGAGCCTGAAAAGTAGGGAAAAAGCTCGTGGCAAGGTCGTAGTAAAATTGAGCGACCTGCACCCGTTGCTTCTTGGAAAATTGGGGGCGGAGTGCACCTGCAAGGCTGATCCGTTCGAAGCTTTCAGGAACGGAAAGCCTCTACCTATTGATTCATCGCGAGGCCAGGTTGATTTGAGCAACTACGACGAATCGGAGATTTACGTCGACCTTGAATCGTCGAGGGAAAATGGCGACTATGTAACTTCGATCGGAAAATTGCGAAATACCGCGTCGAGGGGATTTCAGACGCCGATCATCGCTGTCTTCGACACCGCTACCCCAAAACCCTCGAGATATGAAAAAATTCGAAAAGTTTCCTCGGCTTATTTGCCCGTATCATCGACCAACTCCCCGCAGATTTCGACCAGCACCGGTGGGCGAAATCCGGCGCGTGGTTTCCGGGCCGGTAAAAATCTTCGAGACCCGAAAGAATCATCGGGGCCGAACGATAATATTGTCGATGAAACTCTTCGAGGCAGCGTCGATTGCGCTCGGCCTGGACTCTTCCGGCACCCGAAATTCTGCAATAAATTTTATGCCTGCCACTGGGACGACTGGAAAAAAAAATTCACACTCCACGTATTCAATTGTCCGGTCCATTTGACTTTCGACAGCGCTGCAAGTGCTTGCAATTGGCCAACCAAAGGACCTGCCTGTCGGGACAACAATCTTCTCGTCTGATTTTTATTTCATTCTCTCTCTCTCTCTCTCTCTCTCTCTATCTCTCTCTCTCTCTCTCTCTCTCTCTCTCACACGATCCCAGAAATTACGAAAATCGAGAGGAGGAAACGGGGATTTTTTCTTTTTTTTCATTCGTTCGTAGGGTCGCGAGATTCGAGCTGAAAAGAAAATAATACGAGGCGTTCGTGTATTATTATACGTATTTATATTTGAGATAAAAGGAAAAATGAAGTATGTGTATAGCTTTGAATTTGACTCGCGCGAAAGCGTTGCCACCTTTCCGAGAGAAAGTCGATCGGACTCGTCGATCCAAATCGGCTCGATACGACTCAACGGTCACTCGCGAACCGTAACGCTCGCTGCGCACAGCTCGAAAGGAAAAAAGAATCGATTGCTTTTTTTTCTTTTCTCCGCATCTTAAACTTTTTCAGCCTGTAAATAATTCGCGTCCCCCCGTTGCTGATTTGTTTTTCCTTTTTTCCAAATTTCTATATTTTATGTTTATATGTATTTTAAATCGGAGGAGAAATATTTAAAAAAATAACGTCTTTTACTTTCAGGTATAATCTGCGCTTTTTTTTAAAACGATTTCGTCGCATCGATTATTATAATATTGTCGTGTGCCATTTCTTGTAGACGAGATCTGCCGATGTAGAGCGTTTATTCGAAAATAAATAATAAATGTGTTAATTGACGAAAAAAAAAAAAACAGAAGCGTGTTGTAGCAATTTTACAAAAAATAAAAAAACGACCATTTTTTGTATACTTTGTATATATTATGAAAATCCACGTGCATCATAAGATACAATATTTATATGTATAGATATAGATACAGGGTACTTTCCCCGCTGAATTCGTAAACTTTTATTACTCTCGCCCTCACCGCGTGGCATGGAAAAATCACTATCTCTCGTAGGATTCAGTGCGGATAAATTATTCGCAAAAGCAGTATATTATCGTGTTGGAAAAATAAGGAAATGTGAGATATGCGTTTAAACTGACGCGCTCGAAAATAAAATGCTGGTCACATCACGGGGGGGGGGGGGGAAGAAAAAATGAAGGGAAAACGGTCACTGTGGTTATACCGGTTAATAGAGGTTTCTGACGGGCCAAGACAACGGTACACATACATAATACATGATGGACACACCTTTATTATTTTTCATCAAATATGGCCATAGCGCGCGCGCTTCTCATTAGCGACCCGAGCAGAGGGAAAGCTACACGAGTTAATAGCTCATTCTCAATGCTCTGTTACAAAATCCATTTAATTTTTTTCGCCGCCAACTTTTTATTAAAAAATTTTGGAAGGCTGATGATGCTTTCTTTCCATGCATGCATGCATCATCAGTTAAAGAGTATCGGCGCATGATTTCCACATCATCATCAGGGGCTCAAAAAAGCTCTCAATAATCAACTTATTATTTGTCCAGCACGTTTCGCAGGGTCAACAATAATAAAATTTCGAATAAGATGAAAATGAGAAAAAATAAAATTCCTGATGGGAATAAACGCGCGGTGAGTCGACGAGAGAAAAGAAAGTTACTCTCTCATCGTCATCAGAGATGAGTCTCTCCCATCATGAAACGAATTCTGTCTACACGCCCAATTGCATATACCTACTACCTAATTCGTATTCATATAAATGATTTTACATTATATGAACGCGATATGAAGGAATAATAATAAAAGGGAGGGATATATGCAAAAAGCAGGAGACTCGGCGCGGTAAAGATTTCGAAACGCGCGTTTCCGTACAAGTGCGAAGTCGATCCATCATCGCGACACAAATTTGCCCGCAGATGCGAATGAGTAAAAGGAGGAATTTAATATCTCGCTGATTATTGGGTAGATAAATCGTCGAATTTTGCTACGGAGAGCATACGGAGAGCCGCGAGTTTAAAGATATCGTAAACGAGACTCTCGAAAATTATTATCCCCCTCGTGTTCGCGTTCGTGATGCGCGATGATGGTGAAAAATCGCGTGCGATGAATTATTCGACGATTATACCGCGGTGATTGACGAGATTTTTCATCTTGGCCCATCATTTTATTAAAATTCTCAAAAAATTCAAATTTCTATACACTATAGTATATATGTACAATAACATGCGGTGCTTATATTCCAATCGTTGAAACTATTAGAAGCTAATTATTCTATCTATGTTCAAATGTTCATGTAATAGGTATACATATAATAAAAAATAATAATAAATCGTTATTCGCTTCTTGTGCTGACGGAGGATGCTCTGTGCGTGCTGTGTATCATTGATAAATTTCAAGAATACATTTTATCATAGTGAATCAGAGGCCGCGATGCGAATTTTGACTCGAACACCGAAACGAAAATAAATCACTTTTAAAAGTTAAATTTTCTATTTCACAAAAATGATGATGTGATTTTAAATTGGTTTTTTTTTCTCAGGCCATCGGAATTTCGAAAAATATCCATGTCCCGCCTCTGTCTTGGACGAAGTGGAATAAGGATGCGAGAGAATAAACGACGGGTTGCATTTTGAGATGCATAGATCACAGCGTGCATGATGTGGCTCGTTATATGCGCCGTTAAAAGTATGTCGTCGTTCAAAAGTGAACGCGTCGCCTTTGCAGGCTCGCTGACCCAGTGATATACATATTTTCGGGCACGCAGAAACGTGTCTAACGCTTGACTCGGCGGGAAGATAAATTAAATGCGGATGAGTGGAAAAACGACATCCGGAGATTCGAATTTTACAATGTGTATATTGTATACATACATATATGCGTATTAACTGTATATATGTTATAATTTATAATAATACCGAACATTATTTTTCGGATATAAGGCGCGTAGAGCAATTATTTCTGTATGAATCTAAACGAAGAATATAGATGAAAAAAAATTCGTCGTCGTTGTGCTGATGATGATGGGCGATGATGAAAGTGTTGCGCAATGAAAGCTTTATGATCTTTTTGGGAGATCGGGTGTGTGATGCAGAGAATAAGGGAAGAAGAGAGACAACAGGCCCAAACGGTGTTACCGCCGGGAGATTTATTAATTTGACATACGGCGCTCTATTAATAAGCGGTCGACAGTTCCTGCTTTGAAAATTGTTGCCACTTCGCGCGCACTTTGCAGAATGAAACGAGCGACGGGGAATATTGTCGTGTCTCCGGAATTATTATTGCGAAGACCGACTCGGGCTTTGGCTGTAATTATCATCTGGATTGGCCGATATATATCTCGACTGCCACATTACTTGAATAAATAATGTATAATATTCCCATTCTATTTACACCTCGCACTAATTATACAAACGAATATATGTATAGGAAAACTTGAAATAAAACCCCTGGCCCGAAATCTAATGCCTTCGCCACTAACGGCATGCAGCCGAATGAATTTATCTCATTTTCATCAGCATTTATTTATAACTTTACTTTTATCGTAACTCTAAAAAGTTTTCTCATTTTTTTTTTTTAATTTGTTTTTTATTACCATCATCATCATCATCATCATCGTCATGCATGGATGCATCAATGAAAGGACACGCATCATTATTGACTCCTCTTCATCATTAAAAATGATATTTACTTTCTTTTTCTTCAGCGCCAGTATCATCATAAAACCTACTTTTTTTATTCTATATGAATTCTGGATCGAGTCATCATTGGTATACCTTTTTTATTATCTTTTTGTGCACAAAAAAAGCAGAGGGGGTTCGTCTCTCCTCTTTCTCTTTGCTTCGCCGAAGTGCGTTTCTCCCACGCTCCAAGAACGCCGCGGGCGCGCGACTATCCTGCTGTGGACTTTACACAGGGAAAGAAATGACCGATGGTCAGTCGACTGTCACCGCGATATTTTCAAATCCACGTGCGTGATAGAAGGGAAGGAAGGTGGGAACGTTGCCGTTCGTTCGTTCATTCCATCCATCGGTAACACGAGAGAGAGAGAGAGAGAGAGAGACGGAACGAGGATAAGGGTGGTGGGAGATCGAGCAGAATCGCGAGAGCGGTGGAGAAAGAGAAAAGTGGAAGACTCGAGAGCAAAGCTAGGTAGTCCGTCCTCAGAAGTGATATAAAGGGGAACCTCGCTCACAGCTGAGTTTAACGCACCTGGAACCACTGACAGGAACACCACCAAAAGACCGTCGCCGATCCCAGCCAATTTTTTGAGAACCTCGTCGCTGATCCACACCACTTTCGAACATCATGTAAGTTTACCATTTTATTACATGTATTTCATCATTAATCCAATATTCACTTTTTCCTCTATATTTCGATCCTCCCTCCACCATTATTCATCATCATCACCTCCTGCTCGATCGCATTTATGTCAATAAAACTTCATCTACTACATATATGTATACATCATTTTTCAATACTCGAAGGCGAGATAAATAAAAATAAAATCGAAACGAGTTTTAAAATAGCTGTACACGATGCACCGTCAGCGTTCACGAAGTATCTTATCATATACGCTGAGCAGATCAAAACGGTTATATACAGAGAATCGAGAAAATTCATGAAATGAAAGGAAAAACAATCGGTAAGCGAGGTCAAAGAGGCTCATCGTTCAACTGAGTCGTTGAAAAGTGCTTATGCGTATATCATAATACGCTCATATTTTCGACGTGTAATCGGTTTCTCGCTTATCTCCCCGCTCGTCTCAAAAACCTCTTTCCATCCACGATCCTCCTCGTTACGTCTATCGCTTATCTTAATCTTCCTCGTTATGTTTATCTTCCCTTTTTTCTTTTTTTCTTCGGTACTCATGCAAAATGTAAAAAAAATAATAATTATTAGCATATTTTTTGCGTATGCAGTATACTTTTCACGAGAATCATCGTTAATGCTTCATCTTGCTTATACACCTTATTCCCTGCAAAGCCCTATTAAGCTGCAAATTTTTCACACGCCCTACCTTTGTCGCAAGAGAGAGAGAGAGAGAGAAAGAAATATAATAATAAGAAAAAATTCGGACGACGATGTCTGATGTTTTTTCTGTAAACTCGCGAGAAGAGAATATTATGCATCAGAAATCTAAGATTCGAGGCGAGCGTATTAGTTTCTATTCGTTTTGCCTTGAAACGAGTCTCGAGTGTTATCTATCGCTTTGAAGTGAAAGGATCCAGACCCGTTTCTCTCTTTTTTTCCCGTTCGTCGTTTTTTTAATTCTTTTCGAAACACCTCCGAGAGGCGATTTTACACCGCCTCGACCCGTTTCACGTGGCTCGGGCACGTGCGCAAACGCCGTTGCGACTATTATTTCGCCTCACTCGATCGCGAATTCCTTCCAATTCGAGAGAACGAGAATAGTATAAAATAAGTCGTGATGTGTTTTTTTCCTCGCAAATGAACATTCTCCATTTACGTAACGCACTCATTAAATAAACTTGTATTTCATTCATATCTCTCTCTCTCTCTCTCTTTAAATAAAAAAGAAAAAAAAACATGTATGAAATAAAATAAAAATTTTGGTGATAATGATTTTAATTAGATTCATGGGGGGGCAAGGGGGATCGAGGAAATATCAGCGTATTCTACACCCCGTTTCCACGACCAAAACTTTGCGGTTTGCCTAACCTATTATGCATTTTTGTCCAACTCTTTTCTCCCTCAATATCTTTTGAACATAATATGTGGGAAAACGAATCGGGGCGGTATACCAGAGCTTCAGCAATTGTGTCTCCTTTTTTACGATATACGATATACCATATCAGTATTAGAGAGCAATATAAATTATATATACGTATATACGTACACAGAGATGCACGCCGCGAGGAACCGTTATTATCACTTTCCCTTCTCTGGGCGGGGGGCTCGAATAGAAAGTCGGATAAGATCGATCGTGATCGCGTCGACACCTCAGCCACCCGGTTTCTACCAACCCGTTTTATTACCAATACAATTTACTCTTTTTTTTTTTTTTTTTTTAATTTTTCTTTCTTCATGATGCATTGAACTTTTTTGAGCTTCCGAGGTTTTCGTGTATATTTTATTATTTGTCGTTCAATCCGTATTCCTCGCGAACTGCGGCTCAAAAATTCGCAACTGATGCATGATCGTCATCGAGATGAAAAAAAAAGTTGCATCAAGCCCGTTTTACTTGATCAGGTGAAATCTGCTTTCATACATATATATATAATATGAAAACAAAAATGAGGAAACTCGCGCATTGACGATTTTTTTCAGGCTTTTTCTCTTTAATTGCGGTAAATAATAAATAAAAAGCTGATGTCGGGGTAGGGGGGATATACTTGAAAGAAGAATCTTTATATGTGCAAGAGCTGCTGACAATGACGTCGTCCAACGTGCCTTGTCCGGAAGCTCGTGCATGGACATGGAAGAGAAAAGTTGCGCAAGTCAAGATCTTTGCTTTCTCCTTATTATTGCTATAACAGTAGATTCTTGCGCGCGCACGATGAGCGGAGAAATAAAAAAGTAAGAAAGGGGAAAAAAACGGTGAGCTCGGGGCAATTTGTATCAACGAGACATGGTCCAGCGGATTCTATACTGTGGGCACTGAAATTGTCTTGAATGCACGAGCCAACGCGGTATCGCGGTGAAAGGAGAAAATCACAATTCTCGAATTTGTTTCTATTCATTTTTCCCATATGCTTCAAGGAAACTTTGTAAGCTCCGCGGCGTCTATGGAGATCATCAAGAATCTCGTTTTACAGATTTTCATTAATATACATATGTACACGAAACAATTGCGCAAATAAGGAGCATTTTATTTTAATAGTAAAGTTTCAATATTTCCAGGAAAAACAATCCGTGGGCAGCAGAAAGATAATTTTCAATTTTAATTATAGAAATAAAGAGCGCATCGAGTATTATGTGTATAGAGAGTAGAGGAGGAGCCGAGATATATATTTTTCACGTTTATATTTATAGGTGTTGGCCTTACGCGAGAATTGACAGGAGAGAGGCCATGCAAAAGAGAAAAGTGAAAGTCCCATCGATGATGAACTTTTGCCATGCACAAAATAAAAGTGACGCGTCCAAATACTTAATCTCGAGATTAAAACTATAATACAAATTGATATAATGTAATGATGTAGACATAGATATATATCATAAAATGATGATTAAAAAAATGTCTTTTCTTTTTTGGCAGAGTGCATATGTCGCATCATGCGATAGGGAATTGTATTGAAAATAGAGAGTAAACATTTGAATTGATTGTTCAGGTTGGTGTGGACGGCTTGGACGTTGCTGGGATTGACGGCGGGCCTGTTAGTCGAGTCCGCAGTACCGGATCCGCCAGCTTCCGGTATAACGACCATCGGTTCGCTGAAACTCGCGACCGCCGAGGATTGCGCGGGAGTCGTCGCGTTCTCAGCCAACAAAGCCACCAACAACGTAAAGAAACTATTTTATTAGAGATTAAGAGATAAAGAAAATAATATACATAGGGGAGGGTGGGGCACGACGGCCCCCTTAAGCCTTAAAATTATTTTTCATAGCTTTCAATCTTCAGGTTACCTTAATTTGGTCCTATCTTAA
>JAPYYX010002713.1:0-14276 GCA_030522605.1 Cremastinae sp. B BG-2022a
ACTCGGAGAAAAAGAGTAGCGGTAGCTCGAGAGCGTACAGTTGACGTTCCGTAAATGTACTTGCCTCGAGTCTCTACCGCGACTCTTGATAAAAAAAAAAACACATATGAGAAAAAAATTAAATTAATTTTTCATGTGGATTTTGAGAAATTTTCTACGATCGAATTCGTCACGATTTGGTAATTTTCTCTCGTTTTGCGTTGGGGAGAGAATTTTCCGTCGTGTCCATTCGTACTTGAAGGAAGGATAAAAATAGATATCACCGTAATACGTCCTGTCCAAAGGATACGAATATAATCGAAGGTTCGTCCTCTGGCGAAGCGTAAAAATCATTGAACGAGATCGTTGACGCGAGATTCTCGCAAGGACACGATTTTGCGATGGTCGAACGCGCTCGAGCGCGGATCGACGATAATAAACGACATTATAGAAAATAATGATAAAACTTCTGAAAGAGTAACAATAATAAGAATGATCGATTGAACGGAAGAAAATCGTTTTCTTTTTCTCCTCGGACCGATCAATCGACCGCAGAAGAGAGCACTTGAGAAGAAACTTTTCTCTCTCCGTCTCGTTACTTCACTTCTTAAAGTCTTAAAAAAGTTTCAGTAAAATCAGTAACAGATCTTTTCATAAAAAAAACAAAGCACTAAAACTTTTATAAAAATCAAAAATCCTTTTTAAATCAATAATCTGATAATTTCTAAAAAAATATTCCTTCGATGAAGAGGATCAGATTTTTTCGCGAATAACGGAAACACCGGGTAAGATGAGAGGTATAGAGCAGAAGAAGGAAATAAGAGAAGAGATTAGCAGCTGATGAAAAGGTGGAGCTCCGGGAGATGACGTTTTAAGTGCCGATGAAATTGTACAGCGATAAACTGGAAGAGTTTCTTCTGCCCTCTCGCTTCCTCTCACGACGAGAGCAGAGAGAGCAGATAGAAACGAAGGAGAGAACAGGAACAAAAATTAACAAAAAGGAACAATAAAAAAAAGCTGAATCGTTTTTTACTGGCTGAAACGAGAGGAGGAAAGTCTTGTGTTACCGATAGCTCCGCGCTTCTTCCTCTCTCTCCGTAAGGACTCTTCTCAACTTTCGATCCGGGAACGATGGAAGATCCCGGGAGCATGAGAACCGATTTGCCATGGGGTGCTACCTCCCGCGAGTATCGATATTATTGGAGCCTTCGCTCTATCTCTCTCTCTCTCTCTCCCTCCTTCCTAACGCCATCTTTCTTTCCGGACTGTGTAATATCCTGAGAGGATAAAAGTCTGGACGTTATATCGCAATTTATGGGAGGACCAAACTATATCTCGCTCTCTCTCTTTCAATGATTTATCGCTGCATCTTCTCGAGTCGTGCGTGAGAGAAATTCAATTCGTACCGATTATCGTAAGTGGACAAAAAGTAGAGTGGAGAAAAATTATTTCTTTCAAGTTTTCAAAACGTCAAATTTGAAAATAATTTATTTTTTAATTGTATTAAACAGTCTTTACGTATTTTTATTAATTCGAGAAATTAGAGATTTTAATTTTTTAGGTTCTTTTTTACGTGATCACAAAATTTTTTCCAAAAAATTGAAGAATTTTTGTCTCTTTTGTAAATCAATTTTTATCAAGTTGATTTTTTTTCTATTTTGTCGTCAATTCATCATCGATACGATCGACACAAATCGATGATCCGCACAAACAATATATGGCATCGGACCTTGACGAAAGTCCGAGACGTTCAAGGACAAAGAATTATACGATCTGTATAAGTAAATTCACGAGAGCACAACGCTTATTCGAGACTGTAAAAATCGTAACAGAGGGCGGGAAGACTCAGGGACTCGGAATCAGGGTAAGGTCGAATCGGTGACCTCTCGTCGTACCTTTTTGTCGTTCACACTCGCGAGCGTCCTCCAGGACTCCGAATATGGTAGCGTCCTACATGATCTTCGATATACACACCCGGAGAGCAAAATAAGCAAAAAAGAGACTTCATCCTTCGTGACCCTATACAAGGAAACGTCCCTGTGCGAAAACAGGTAAAACCGTAAGAAATTCGAGCTTGATCCTTCGCCTCTTCCTTTTCCAACGTTTTTTTTGTCTCCGATCGTCCTTAAGACTCGTCCTTTCCAGTATTCCTGAGCCACCCGAACAAGAATAAAACGATTTTCGATAAATTTATCTTTATTACGTCCCGGAGTATACCTCGGGAGGAATATTCGTCGGTGATCGAAAAGCGCGCAGAGGATTCGAGAGACGACGCGCGATGTTCGCTAGGCGTCTCTCCGAGACATTCCGCGAAACCCGGCATATAAAATCGTCCCCGTCCTCCTCGCTCCTCGGAGAGCTCTCGAAAGAGAAAATGCGCTAAAAGTCGAAGCCGGAAGACGGAGAGAAGGATGGAAATGAGAGAGCGCGCAAGAGAAAGAGAAATACACTTCGCTGACTCCCTTTTTCAGGAGTAGTAAATTATCACGATAATAACCCCATGGAGAGGAGAGGAGGATTGGATTTCTCACACAGTCCTCTCTTTTTCTATCTCTGGGCATCTTTTCCCGGATTTTTGCTTCCTTTTTTCCCCCTTTTTCTCTCATTGGGACTGATGCAACCAGCGGAGAGTCCTTTCGCTCCTCTCCGGACGGTCCCGGTGAGATTTTCTCCCTCTGATGTTCAGGCTCGCTCTCGACTCCCACGTCTTCTCTCCAATATATACTTCTCTCCTGCCTATGCACGTCTCTCGTCCTCTTCGTTCACTCGCGGCCATTCGCCATCATCGCTATGTATACCACAACCGTTTACGCGATCCGCGCTGTTTACACGCAGCGGTGGTTTTATGGGAATGTTAATGGGTGACATTCCACCCTTCGCGAACAGGAGTACAAGCCGCGGGGATGAGCACTGAGACGAGATTGAGAGAGACGGGGGACCTGCTCTCTCTATCTTTCTCTATATTTCTCTCTTTCTTAAACTTCCATCTCATCCTCTTTCCTCCCCAGCACACACCGGACGGAGAAGAAAGATCTTTCGCTAACAATAACGTTGCGTCGGTTATTCGCACGCGCTTCCTTCGCTACCTCTGTGATCCTCTCCGACTCCTCTCTCTCTCTCGTCTCTCTTACAACCGCGTCATCATTTCTCCCTGAATTTATATTACAGCCTTTCTTATTTTCCCACAAACGACCTCAGACTCTCTTCCTATTCGTCTTTTATTCTCTATTCATTTTTACGAATTTCTCACCATTTTTTTATAAGCTTATATTACTACTTGATAATGTTCTGCTCTTATCGAAATATTTGATTTTAATTATCAATTCACTTAAGATTTCTTTTATTTATGATGAGTTTATTCTGTACATCTATTGATTCGATTTTTATTTATTTATTGAGATCGGTATTGCTTACGATTTTTCCAAGTTTAATATTATTTTTTAATAATTCTGCTCTTATCAAATTAATTTTTTTTTTAAATTGTCACTTCAATTTGTATTTTTCTATTTTCTCATTTCATGCAATCGATGATGATTCTACTTCTATTTCTTTATTTATTTAGTTTTGTATTACACGTAATTATTCTCACGAGATTTATTTTTTCACGACGATTTTTCATGGAAAATTGTTCTCAGCCCCGCGGTATGCAGATACGAAATTCTCGTTCCTCTCCGGGCGGGGATAAGGGCGCGGATTCTCATGGAAATTCGCGCGGGATAGTTATTGCTTTGAAATAGCTTGGATAAAAGGCAGCAGCGGGTGCTGTTGCTTTTATGCTGTATCCGAGCAAGACCTAGACTCTATCCATATACATATTTACTATACGTGTATATACCGTATACGCGTATATATGTGTACGTGCAAAACGACGAAACCGCGCCCTCGTATCTTCCCTTCCACAAACTCAGTCTCTTCCGTCGTTGTAATTGCAAAAGCCTCGGACTTTCCTCTTACCTCGCTGTATCTTTTACGCATGGAATTCTCCCTCTCTCTCTCTCTTTATTTTTTTTTCTTTCTCATTTTTCTATACATTTTTTTTCTCTATTTTGTCTCTATTTTCCTCCCGAGATGGTTCGTTTGTGCTTTTTCCCTTTTTTTTTCATTTTATATACTTTTTTCTATATTTTCTCTATTTTCCTCCTCCCGAGATGGTTCGTTTGTGCTTTTGCGCGAGCAGAAGGCCGCCGCCGGGAGATGCGAGTTGAAGGAGCCACGCGTTGATGGTGATCGCAGGATTCGCATCTCTCTCTCTTGAAAAAAAACATAAAATAAAAAACTCTCTTTCTCTCTATTACAGTTGAATCTCGATCCTGGTTGGCTCAAGCTAGCTCGCACGGTGGGCTGACTTGACCGCGGCGATGAAACCAGCTCACTTCTCCTATAAACACAATAAAACACTCACGGCGTTGTCTTTATATCTCTATACAGAAAATGTATCTTCCCTCTTTTTCTCTTATTTTTCTCTTCCTCGTTGAACACCGCGGGGGGATAGATTGGAGGTGAGACTCTTCAAGAGTCCCGACACCTGACGGGAGAGACTCACGGGGGCCTGGCAAGAGCCTCGAGCTCTATTCTCTGTGCAAAAAGATATCAACAAATATATGTATAATAATATACACATACATCCATATATACATACATATACATCCATACATATATACGAATATATATACATAAAAAAAAAATTTAAAAAAAATAAGTAAAAATCTCGACAAGAATAAGACTCGAGAAGCGAGAAGAAGTGGATGGAATCCTGGTGAACCGCATCATAGACGTATCCGCCCGCCCCCAGTTAAACTCACGAGTCCGCAACAACGTGCTCCAGGGATGAGCTCCGATCTCCGGCAAAGAATACCGGCACTCTTCTTCTCTCTTTTCACTCGGTGTCTCATTTTATCTACTCTCCTCCTCTCTCTCTCTCCCTTGCTCTTTTCTATCGGTGAAGACTATATACCGCTTGATTCGGTTGATCCTCCGTATTGCGAGACAGGATTGCTCGCTCTGTTCCCAACAATCTAGCAAACTGTCGAGGGAAATCGTTTTCGAGATTACATCGTCTCTTGTGCACATACGCGCGCTTTGAAAAGTGTGCGAGAGAGCGAGAGAGAGGGATAAAGATAAAAAAAAGAGATAGAGAGACAAAAAGAATGGTATGAAAAGATAAAAAATACTGTAATCATGCCGGTAGTACTTCAGACACCTTAATTATAATTAGTTCGCGAAGGATATACGTTGTCCTTCGCAAGTACGTTTCGAGTGTGCGAGCTCTGTGCACGGGCGATAAATTGAACGTTCGTGAACGTTAACTCGGAGCAATTTTAGTCAGTATATATGTATGTGAAGGTATATGTGTGTATATGTGTATATATATCTATATGTAATTGGTATTTAATGATTATTTCAAACGGTGATTTTTCAGACTAGCCGCTCTTTTCTTTCGCGGCAATCAGCGATGGAAAATTACGTTAACAAACACGCGGGGATACGCGCTCCGAGCGATGATAGCTCCGAATATAATAGCGCTTTTATTATTGTATACGTATACTTTGTGGATACGATTGTTCGTAATGTCTGTTTCAACGTTTATCGAGCCGACGAGACTCTTCGATCTCGATTCGTAATTGTACACGCTCTCGGTGCAAGGTCGACCGGAAATTGCGAGGCGAAAGTTCGACGGGAGGAAAAAATCGTTCGTTGTACTTCTAAAAGTCTCTTGACGAAAAAAAGTGTCTGACGATAATTGAATCGCTTTGAGGAAGCATTAATTAATTTTTCATCACAATTTTTTTTCCAATAAGGAAATTTCCTAATTGACATTTGACATTTATAAGTAGTTGATTCATTTGCGAATTTGCGATATTAAAAGAAATTAATTTATTAGCTTTCTGGAAGTGAATAAATTAAGATAAGTTTAGACGAAGATTAAATTTTTATAGCGATAAAAAAATCATTTTCGAATATCGATGTGAGGTTTTTAATATTAATTAACAGTTAGAAATCGAAGCGATCCTTTCAAGGCAGCCTGTACACACTCAACATTTTACATTTGGTTGGTTCGTTGTGTAACACTGGGTACACTTGCCGCAGGCATTTCATAACCAGATTGCCCCGGTTTCTCATTTTTTTCTTCACCACCCCAGTTTCTCGGGTTTTTTTTCCTTCCCCTCTCGATATATACTCTCGATAAGCATCGGATCAAAAAGCCGTTCCCCGTCTACTTTTCGATTCGTCCACGCTCGTGCTTTTTCTTCTCTCATTCCCTCTCCGCGTCTCCTCTTCCTTCTTTTTCTCTCATCACGACTCTTTATCCGGCGAAACGCTCGGAGCGTTCGTGTGGAAGCATTTTCCGGGATCGTTATTTCCAGAGCGAAAGGAACTCTCGCAGAGTGAGCGAGATCATCGTAAAAATGAGAACGCGAGAGAAAGAGCAGGATGAAAAAAAAGAAAACAGATAGGAATGGAGGAGAAAAAAAAGATCGGCGAAGAAATTCATATCGCGAGAGATTGAAAGAGTCGCCGTGGCCTGAGTGGACTTTCGGCGTGGGCGAAATCTTGCCTAGGAACGTAAGATTTTCTGCAACCGGTCTGTCTAACCTATCCCATATTATGAGAGAATGTACGTCTAAATATATTATTTCCTCGTATTTGCACGCGATTCCCGATCTTTCTCTATCGCATTTCGATACTATTTGAAATATAAATTACGACCGCGGTTTTTACTGTCTGTCTCTATCATTTATCCGACTCTCGCACACGCAGGATTCGTTCTACGTATTTCTCACATTTGTACATAATAAAGATCCATATAGCAGAAATTTTGTACTAAAAATTATTTTATTGGATTTACAAAAATTGGAAAAAATCTTGAATCTATTATGAAATTTTGAATGATTTTAATTTCTTGTAAAATAAACATGTGTTTAATTTTTGACAATGACATTTTTTTGTGAATATTAATTTAAAAAATAATTTTTGTCCAAAAAAATTCGAGATGGAAAATGACAGAGAAAAAAATGTAAATATTTAACAAAATTTTGCGGACCAATTTCGCAATTGTCGCACGCGTGTGTACAGAAATCGTTGAATTCCCGCGTGAAAAGAGAATCCTTGTTGAAAAACGTTGAAAAAAACAATAAAAAACTATGTTCACAACGGAGATCGAGAGAGAAAGAAAAAGAGAGACAAAGGTATAGGACACACGATAAATCAGTGCGTAACGAATGCGTTCTCGAACGTTACCCGCCAACACCGGTGCAACAACGACGACAGCGAGGAGGACGATTTTCTTCAGCGGGAAGAAATATACGAAACGATCACAACTCGGTAAATCTCGTAGGAGAAGCGAGAGAGAGAGAGAGAGCGAAAGAACACTATCGAGAACCGAGAACGACAAGAGAGAAAGAGAGAGAGAGAGCGAAGAGACAAGAATAAAAGAAGATATAAAAGAGAGACGGAGTGAAGGAAAGACTGTGGAAAGAAGCATGAGAAATCGTCGCTTTTCCCACGGGGGGGCTCCCGTTAGCGAGAGAGTCAGCTCAGAAGGGACAAAAAGAGGAGGGAAAAAGCGAGGGAGAAAAATAGAGATAAAGAAAAGTGTTATGTACAAGATATACCGCAGGGCCCGGCACGTTGCAATATCTTTAGAAAGAGAAGGAGAAATAAAAAGAGAGTGAGAGAGAGAAGGGAAGAAACGAAACGCCGCCGCCCCGGAGGGAACTCCCTTCTTTTACCAAAGATCCTACCGCGACTCGTTTTATTCGCCCCTGGCGAACACATACGCGCACTTTAACACTTACACTTGTATTTTAAATTGTGGCTGCAACAACTGCGGGAGCTCACGATCGAAAATATAATTAACGCCTCTCTCCCTTCTCGCTTCATCTCTTTCTTCGTCTGTATTTTCCTCCTTCTTCATCCTCTTGCGGCTTCGTCTTCTTCTTCTTCTTCTTCTTCTTTTTACTCGTCTTTAGCTTCCTCGCTGATATTTCTACTCTGTAAAGTGCTAATCGTTTCGCTGGCAGCTCTAATGGCCTAATCGATGGGTCCGCGCTTTAAACGCCCAGTTTCTTCTTTCGTCCTTAGAAATTTCACACGCACACGCGCGTCACTGGAAACTTATTCGCTCCAATCTTCATTCTGCGTTTCTTCCTTTGCGCCTTCGTGAAGTACAAGACCTGTTCTGGCATTTCTAAATTGATGAAATTTATCCGTATTTTATTTTAAAATAAGAATAAGAGAGCTCAGAGTAATAGTTAAACTGATAATTTCTCGTTTCGAGGACTTGTAAAAACAAACCCCGTATTTATATTCAAATGAAATGAGTCTATAATAAATGAGAAATATATTTCGAAATTATTTTATCTGAAAAAAGATAATGAAACATTTTAATGATTGAAAAAAGTGATTTTAAAAACAGAAGAGAAAAATATACATATTATTATTTAATATATTTAGTATATTTAATATTTTCATATATAGATTTGAAATATATATTTTAAAATTATTTTATCTGCGAAATAGATACTGGAATTTTTTTGTGATTAAAAAGCAATATTAAGAAAAAAGGAGAAAGTACATTATAAAATGTATTCTAGAATTTTATCAGCAAAAAAGATATTGAAACATTTTTTTATGATTAAAAATAATAAACTAATATTAATAAAAAAGAGGAAAAGGTATATTATGAATCTTGATTTCTGCTAAGAGGCATTTAAATTCGACGAAATCGTTAGGATCGAAAAAAAAGTTGGAAAGAGATCGTTGCTCTATCTCGTACCAAATCGGAGAGCTTTTATTCTGAATATAATGGTCCGGAGGATAATGATTATAATGGACGGGAGGAGGAGGGGTAGGAGGATATAAGGGAGAGAAGAAAGAGAAAAGTTGCGAAGGGATCGAGAAGTGCACGCTCCATTGAGTTTGCTCCTTTGAATGCTACACTTGTACGTCCGAGGCGAATGCACACACTCGTACCGTAGTCTCGAGCTCGAAACACTCATTGTGCCTGTATGAGACTCCAGGCAATTATCGCTAATGCGGAGGTTTTGTTCCGTTTATAATTAGGTACGAAAGTGACAGGAATACCGACAAAGAGTTAAATCTGTTGAGAAAGAGAAAGAGAGGCGGAGGAGGAGGAGGAGGAGGAAAAAAATTGAGAAAAAGAATGAAAGAGAGAAAAAGCAGGGACAGATTTTCTCTCTGGGAGTTATCTACTCCTCTTCGAGTCAAGAGGCCGAGGACAAAGCTCCCGGTAAATATTGAACAGCGGATGAAGGTGCGTGGTAACATTGAGAAGGCGCGCGGGCGTTCGCCAACGGACCTTCCGATATTCCATTCAAGTCTCTCGAGCCAGATAAGGAACATAGTCCAGAAATATTAAATCTTATATACAATTTATTAATTAATACAATTTATCAAAATCAAAAGAAATTTTCAACAAAACAAACAATTTTTATTCGTGGATGAATAAATTTAAAAAGAACGATAAACACAGTTTTTTATAATTAATAAATGATAGAATCATTAATAATTTAGTCACTTTTTTGATAATTAAATTAAATTTATTAAATTAAGAATATTTAAATTTATTAAAATGATGATTCTTAAATTTATCGTGATCGTGCCTCACGAGTTAAAAATCTTCTGTGCTTATCGAACGGAGAGAGGGAAATAATTGTTTTTATTTCGCGTTTACTCTATTGAAGGGAGTGTGACAATGCACCTGCGAGTCTTTAAATCCTTGGCTCTACGATCCTTATTTAGTACGACACGAATCGAGCGTGGGGTTTTTAAAACACATCCACTCTTTCTCTAGATCTCAAACCTCTCTTTTATATACACGTCCATGAATAATAGATGCATACGTTTATATTTCCACGCGCTTACACCTTATTCTTATTCCGTATTTATGGTCATACACTCACGAACCTGACGACCATACTCGTCATACCTGCCGGCGAATAATCGTTCGGAGGTGTCGCAATCTCCGAGAAAACACCATTTTAATCTTCATATTTCGATTCAACTGTATTGATGGTCGATTTTGAAATTCTTTGCTCCTGTGAAGAGATTCGATCACTCGACACAGATCGTTTTATTCAAAGGAAAAGAAAACAAATATAAAATATTATGTAGATTTAAATTACATTTTTTAGAATAAGATTTTGTTTGTCTCGAGTTGATAAATTTTTCCACGTTTTGCTCATATTCTCGCTGGCATTTTCTTTCGAATTACGTCACGTTTTATCTCGTTTTAAGCGTCAAATAAACGTCGATTGTTCTCTCGAGTCCGGAAAAATAAAGACAAGGACGTGAATTATCACCCTTCAGAATTTTCATGGTAATTTTCAACGAGATAACGAATCGAGTGTCTTTTCATCTACATATATGTGTATAATATATTTACATACGTATTTTTTTTCGTTGAAGATTTTTTTTACTGAGAAAAATATTATTAGAGGAGGCGGAAATTCTACGAAGTTTGCTTTGCTCAGAAGCAGAAGACGAGCAAATAAAACGCGTATTTTTCTCGATGGCGGACACATTTGAGAAAAAAAAGGTATATGGAAATTCAAGTCCGAAGCACCGACTAGCGGAATGCTAATATTTAATTAGCTATGGTGAAGGGTCGGTTCACTTTATTTCAGAAGGAAGCAAAATATTGAGACGGAGAGAAAAATAGAGACGGGATGCTCGAGTGAAAAATATAGTATGATGGAGAAAACCTATCGAATAACTAAGTCTCTCTCTTCAAACGAACGTACGAGCACAAAGCAAGAATCATGAGCAAACTGCGAGATCATTTTATTTTTCGAGGAGCTTCTTTGCGTGATGAATGAGAATTTTTCTTTGGGACGAAAAAGCAAAAGACTTGACGTAATAGAAAATAATATTTGTCAATCTCTTTGGTCAGGAAAATTTTAATTTTATCATTTAAAATAAAAATCATCGAAATATTTTGTAAAGTACAATGACAATATTTAAAAAAAATTCCTTTGGTGACTGATGATTGGTAAAAAAGGATAAAATTTTCCTTTAAGAAAATACTTAATATTTAAAAACAAAAATAATAAAATTCCGTAATGAAAATTGACAGCTAGAATATCAAACACGGTAAAAAAAATCGCTTTTCAAATTGGTAATAAAACACGTACGATTCCTCTTCATCTTTTATTTATATGAATAACGTTTGTGAAACGACGTGAAGAATTTAGCGCAGATTCGTGCAGAAGCGTGATCTTTCTTCATTGCCAGAAGCGATGGATCTCGTCGAGGGGAACGAACAAGCCGAGTGAGAGATCTGGGACGCGTAAAATCATAAAAAAAAAAAAAAAATAGAAAAAAATAAAAATCAAACCGTAAGCGTCCCCTTTGTATTTCCCTCGCGCGGCGTAAAGATTCTCTTTCCATGTCATTACGTGATTTGCGAGAAATACGTATCGCCGCTGAATTATCATTCAGGCCCGCGATATTGCGCAAAATAGGACCAATATCTCGGACGTGGAACAAGGAACAAGAAAAAAAAAACAATGACCGGGGGTGTAGAAAAGAAAGAAAGCGGGAAAGCAATGATTCCCGTCGTCGCTTCTGGCTAAATTCGAGCGGTCGAATTAGCATAATGTTCGAGAATTTGTTCGCCTGGAGAGAAAATAAGCAACACTTCTCCCTCCCTGGGGCTCGACGATTTTATAAAACAGTGCGAGAAAACGCAGCGAGGGATCTCTCGAGAAACGGAATGAGAGGAGAGAAAGAGAGAGAGAGAGAGAGAGAGAGAAATGAGAGACGAACGGAGAGAGGAACGACGTGTACAGAAGTGAAGAATGTCCGCGTGTTTCTCCGTCTGAATCAAACAGACGATCCTCGGACGAGGAGGAAAACGAAGGAGTAGTAGAAGAAAAAGGAACGAAGACGAGGACGAAGGAGAAGAAGAATGAAACGAGAGGAAGAAGTAGCGAAGAGTTTGCGAGGCTCTCATCGCTCCGACCGGTCCAGAGCCGAGTAGTTTGCCGCGAATGAGAAAGAGAAAAAACGATTGGGAGAAAGAGAGATAAAGATAGCGGCAATTCTACCAGGTTGGATTATACCTACGCGCATGTATATGTACCAGCGCCGTACTGATCCTACATCTTAATTATTCCTCAACGATTTATCCTGCGACGCGAGATCTTACAATGTAAAATAGACACACTCTTCTCTCAACGTATGAGAACGGGCAAATAAGCGCAAACCCTCATTTATACAAAAAAAAAAATTACTTCGGAGGAAAATATATGGGAACATAATTTTATATTTTATTCATAAGAATTTTTCCATCAATCCATCATATTTTAAAATTATTTTCAATTAAATATAAAGAGACAAAAAATAAATCACACATGAAGTAATGAACTAAACGAATAAATTTAAATAAATAATAAAGTTAAAATTAAGTAACAAAATAAGTAAAAAATTCATTAATAAATAATTTTGAATAAAAATTGAAATTGAAATGGAACAGATAAAATATTCAAAAGGACTTTATGCTCAGGGCCAAACGAAGTTGAATTAATTAAGTCCGCAGAGTCGCAATTCAACGATTCCTGTGGTCCGGGCAGTATGTAATATCGAATTTAACATATTGGCGAAAAAACGAAGGTGAGAATAAGTGAAGGTATAATAATGAGGGATAAAAGGGGGTAAGAGGCGCGTGTGCGTGCGCGTAACTGACCTGGGAGACTGTGGAAACGTCGTTACCACCGTAGGACACGCTTCGCGAGATAAAACCGCGTATCGTGCGCCTTTCGAATTTCGAATCCGGTCGACTCAGGTGCAAAGCTCTCGTGTTGCATTCGTACTTCGGCAAGAGAGAAGTGAAAAAAAAATAAAAAAAAAAAAAACAAGAAACAAAACATTATCAGAATAAGAAAAAAAAATAGAAACTCGAGCGAGTACTGTTAAAAATAAAAAGTAAAAGAGCGCACAAAATTTCAAACGGAGAGCGAGTAAATAGAGAGAGAGAGAGAGAGAGAGAGAGAGAAAATAAAATAAAAGAAAACCCGCGCGCATTCGTTATCCCTCGTTGCCTGGACACGCACCGTCTCGGTGCTCGCAACGAGCAATAATTTATGACGACGTTATTCGACGTTCCACCGCCAGTTCGAAACCAAAAAATCATTCCCTCGACGCACTTTTCAATTCCTTACCGTTTTCTTTGGTTATTTTTATTCGAGAAAACGAGAGCGAGCTTTTACAATCAGTCGTAACGATTCCAGGTCAGCTTGATTGGTAGAAAAAATAGGAAAAAGGCTCCTGGATCGTTAAAGACAAAAAGGAATGAAAACTGGGCCATACTCGCTTTGCATACGGGGGGGGGGGGGGGGAGAAAATATTTTCCTCGCATTCTTATCCCCTGGGAGGCGGAAAGGAGGAACGGGACGCGAGGTGGAGCCGGGAAAGGGAAGAGGAAAAAAAACGTTGGAGCGATACGGAGGAGAGGAGCGTTAGAAGTTGTCCGACAACATCGGGCTGAAGTTGCAGCGCGCAGTTAAAGTGCCATTGTGTTCCACGAGCTAAAGCCAATCGCTTTTCCCAGGGGCGCTCTCTTATTGTTCGTTTACCTTTACTTTATTTCGCCACGGGGTATATATACGCGCGACTTTTTTTTCGCGTGTATATACACGCGGGGGGAGAAAAGAGTGTAATGTTCTTTTGCCCGAGCGCGATCCTGATGCGGACTCGTACCGATAACGATAAGAAGAATGCCGCTCGCACGCTCCGTCCCTCTTTCTCTCTTTCTCTCTCTCTCTCTGTTGCTCTATGTCGTTTTACTCTCTCGCTTCAGACTCTCGTTAATTGAGGCCGAAGACCTCTTCTAACGACCTTCCTAACGATCCTCCATTCACGATCGAAACGACAACGAGACACGGACGCACACATCGGTGCAAAATGTGCCCGCTCGCGGTCATTACTTATCTCTTTGCTCTCGCTCTCTTTTCTCGCTCTTCCATCAATCCTCGGGAACTCAAACTTTATCGCGGATAATAATTACCGACTCTGCGAAAGGTCCGACGAAAATGTCACTTCCGTTTAGAAAATATAAATCTTGTTTTCAAAAAAAAAACGAATCTGATAGATCAAAAATATAGGGGAGGGGGGGGGGCAAAATGGGGTACTTAAGAAAAATTTCCGATTCCAAGGGTTTTAATATGCTGCATTTTTTCTTTTTTAATCACAATTGAAGGAAACAAATTCAATTTTCAACTGAAATAAAATTTTCATGAGAAAAAATTTTTTTTTCAGTTGTCAAAATGGGGTACCTC
>JAPYYX010002714.1:0-14276 GCA_030522605.1 Cremastinae sp. B BG-2022a
CGTAAAATATATTATATCTGCTCCATTTGTGAATCTTTTACACTAGAAAAATTATGAAACATAGTAAACAATATACCCTTTACTATGGAAAAAGAAACAATTCGAAAACTACAATCAGTTTCCCAAAAAAAATTTCAAAGGAACATGCTTTTTTTCGGCCGATGACTAGATGTAACCCCTTAAATAAAAAATTAAACAAAATAATTTTAAAAAAGTGACAAAAAGAATTATATTTTAAAAATTCCAAATGTCCAAGCGAAAGACAATCGATCGACAGGTGCCTTTCCATTTCTTCATGACCCCAACTGTTTATTTCGTTTGCACATTAAATTATAATCGCAAGGACAGTTCGTACAGCGTGTGTTATATTTTTCCCCTGTAGTATTTTTTCGCATATGTCACAGAGTGAAGCCAGGTGCGCATTCGAATTTATAATGTTTATCGTCATCGAGGGGTGAAAAAAATAATAGAGGGAACGTTGCAATTTTCTCGACGTCTTCCCTTTTTTTTATTTCTCCTCAGGTATACGAAGGGTCGTGGAAAACATATCTGAGAAATCAGAGCGGGTGGGCACGAGGGTTAGAAATCACGAGAGACGATAATCGTGTAATCTCCGGTTTTAGTTTCCTTCTTATCAAAGTTTCCAGTCAAGAAATTCACCCATCAGCACTCATTGGTCAGCGCGCGGTAAAACGGAGTTTATTTTTCACGCGACTCGTGATAAAGTCACGAAAGACGTTGAGCTCTAAGCTCCAAATAGAATAGACGAGATAGCGTCAGGTGGCGCCTCTCGCGGACACGAACGATAGATCGACGACCACTCGCGGCTGCTTTATATCGATCGGTCACAGCGAGATTTATCTTACGAGAAAATTTAATCACTAATCTGTTTTTCGAGAGACCGTGATCGTGGTGATTCGTCAGGAGGGAGAAATCTCTTGGGGACACATAAAAGTCTCCTCCCGGCGAATGTACCAATATCTTGATTATTTATCTCTGAAATATTCATTCGTTTGACCAGTTTATTGCAATTTATTTTCTTCCCTGATTCGTGTACGCCGGGATTCCCCGCTGAAAATCGTTTATCCGTGAAAATCACACGGAACGAGGAACGTGTTTTGACGGCTGGAAATAGAGAAAAGAAATTGTTCCGAAAAAGGGAGAGGGAAAATAGTGCGTCTTTGGCACTTGGGTCGACCTTCACCTGGAGCGGACGAATAGCACAAAGAACATAATCGCCCTACAAAAATCCTTTTTCCCGAATACCGAACAGGCTCAATGGAAAATAGCCGCTTTGTGTGTAACTGCGGAGTTCGAGCGGAACGATTTTTCCAAGTCGTTCTACGTACTCCTGAATCTTGTTCCAGGAACATTTTGTGCTCACAAATTTTACACAAATCAAAATTCGTAAAAATAAATTTATAAATAAAAAATATCTTTTTAAAATAAATTTATATACGTGTTGGTCTGATGCGAAAATTCGGTCATCGATATTTTAGAAATCAAAGACAAAAAAGTAAATTTATAAATAAAGAAAATAAGTCGTTGACGAACTATAAAAAACGATTTTTTTGTTGTCAATTATCGCCAATATATGACCAATTCTTTGGGAAAATCGGATGCGTACTTTAAATTGAATGTATTTTCTTTACTTTTATACTTTTAACGAGCCCGAATTGACTTTTTTTTCATGAATCGGATTTTACATTTGTTCGCAACTTGACTCACATCGCTAACCTCAAAAATCTTCAACTCATCGGACCTTTCGCTCTTACTCACGCAAAAAATGAGAAACGCTTGTTGAAAATTTCCAATATTTCCGAAAATATGTGGTGAATGTGGTAAATTTTTCGTACATTTATTTTTTAATAGTTATTTTACCAGTTGCACACAAATTTCAATCCTGAAGTAATCTTGAATATTGATCTTTTCATCAATGTTCGTGTTTAACTGTGGCTCGGCCATATGACCGTGTGTAAAATCATCGATCGAAAATAATTAATATCTCAGAAACTACGTGGTAAATCTTGAAGAAATTTGGACATCGTTTTTACTCCAATGATCTTTATATTGTCGAATTTTTTTGGATCTCAAAGTAGAAAATCGAACCATAGCCGTATCACCTTATAATTTACGAGAAATAAAGGGAGAAAAATATTCTAATCTAAGAAATGCGAATACGAAACTCTCAAGAGTAAATATGAGAATTCTTTGAGATAAAGATGAATAATATTCTCCGCTCGGATACAGTTAGAGTGCGTTCATGTAAACAAAAGACAAAAACGATTGAAGTGGACGTCGTGTGGCTGTGCGGATGGGAAGTTGGACCGTTCGAACGGAGGTTGAAGAAGCGCGACGCCACACGAGAGCCGCGCTCGTATCGAGGCGGCGCGCGGCGAGTTTTTTTCACTCGCGGTTAGCGGAGCGAGCTTTCCCGCCGGGCGCAACAGTCGCTTCGGAGCTGCCGTGACGAGGTGTTGTGTTTTTCGTTCTCTCCCTTTCGCAGCCTCGAACTCGCTCGACAACCCCTCTCGCCAACCCTTCGCTCTCTTCCTGCCTCTTATCTCTTCAATCAAATTTTGGTTCCTTGATTATTCTGCTCCGCTTTTTTTACACTTTGTTCCTTTCAACCCCGAACTGTAATATGATAAATGGGCTATGATAAAATTCACTCGATCTTTCGAGTTTGGATTTTTAAGTTGAGTGACCGTCATTGACGGTGGTGATTTGTGCTAAAGGATTTTCGCGTCAGCTCTTTCATTTGGTAAGACGTCTGTTTATTGGAAGAGAGTGTAACATTTTTTTTTTGCGAATTCAGCTGAAAATTTGTTTCATTTCGAGAGAGCAAATTTCAAAAATTGGCAAATACTGATTATTTCAATTCTATTTTGTAAATAAAATAATCAATATTTTGAGATCTTTCCAATTTGTCGTTCAATTATTTCAAAATGATTTTATTTTTTAAATTTATTCCAGCCTGTTGCATGAAATATTTTTAGGTCTTTTCAATGTATTTTTTTATTTACGATTTTTTAAGTGATTTTACTTTAAAGTGTAATTTTTCGATATTTCGAAATTACAAATTTTTGGAATCATTTTTTGCGAAATTGATTCGTCGTTGCGTGGAAAGTATTTCGGCGCTTCGGTTATGCGGAAAATGAACCCTTCGGGATTCCGTTGAGGCAGGTCAGGACTGTGAGTTTCCCGTTTGACAGTTATTCCATTCGCGCGGATAAAATTCCGTGGAGCCTTGCTCGAGATATGGCTGTTCTCGTTGTCGACTCGAGCCAGGGGGGTCGGGCATGCTCCCGGCTGATCCCAGGCTGGAGCGTTACTGGGTCAACCCTCTGATCGAACTCGTGTACCTGAAAGCGACCGTTCTCTCCACATATCTCTATATTACAGTCCATTTTGCAAATTCATTCTTTAATTTAATTAATTGTTTATTAATCACCGATATTGTTAAAATAATTTTTAATTTACCGGTCTCTCCACATATCTCTATGTACAATCCATTTTGCAAATTCATTATTCAACTTAAATAATTACTTATCAATCACCGATATTGTTCGAAAAATAATTTTCAATTTATTCTTGGCTCGTTTATGATAATTGAACAGAACAAGGTATTAAAAATTCTGAGAAAAACAATTTATTTATAAATCACCGATATTGTTAAAAAAATAATTTCTAATTCACCGTTCTCTCCACATATCTCTATACAATCCATTTTGCAAATTCATTATTCAACTTAATTAATTATTTATTAATAACCGATATTGTTCGAAAAATAATTTTTAATTTATTCTTGGCTCGTTTATGATAATTGAACAGAACCAGGTATTAAAAATTCTGAGAAAAACAATTTTATACATTTTATTAAACTGAGTTTATTTATCAGTTATATTTATTTATTAAGCTGAGTTTATTAGAGTTGAACTATTTTCAATGCTATTTTGATTCAAATACTTGGAATAATACAAATAATTATTTATTTCATATTCTTTTATTGTGATTTGTCGTTGTCATGTTATTACAGTCGTCTATTTAGTCACGATTAATCAATTGGTGTGAAATGGTTCCGATAAATGCATTGAGTCTATTTAACTTGTCCCTTTTTCTCACACGTACACTGTCTATTAACTTTATGATTTGATACCGAGTAAAGAGCCAATTGTTTCAGTGTAGACGAGAATAATTTTAAAATTGTCAATTTCAAAGTAATTTTGTTTAGTTTTCTTTTAAAACGAAAGAAAAATTAAGGTTTACGATTAGTATCTAATTTGTTTAATTTTAGGCACTTCCTTAATTAAATCGCATTTTACCAATTACAAATTATCAAAAGACTAAAAATTATTTAGTAAAAAACTTCAAATTTAAATTAATTAAAAAACATACTGATACGCGTTACGAGTACTTGAAATTTAAATATCATTTAAAATTTACTTTTAATATCAGTCAAAGCGACTGTAAAATATTTTGACGTTATGAATATGAAAGTTTTAATAACGAGAGCGAATTTAATTTCTAGAAGGGTGAAGTAATCTTTTTTCTGCTGCGCACGTGTGTCTTGAGCTTGTATCAAGAACAGTCAAAGCTCCTCTAATCCTTGATACAAAAGCTCGAAATCCTTTTACAAAGAGTCGCCATTTTTCTGTCTCTTTTATCTAGTCCTGTGCACGCGGAACGTCCCTCTTGCCACTCAACGGCTTCAATTCCGTCCGAAGCTCATCCAATGAGTTTACGGCCTGTCGAGACCGAATTCACTCGTATAAAACCCCTTTATTTTATTCTCGAGCACATTCGACAGGAAATGTAATGTTTGGATTATCGTTTTTAAACGAACAGTGGAAGGATTAGTAAATTTTTATTATTATTTATTTTCGTACTTTAATCAATTCAATTATTTATTAAAATAATATTAAATCATAATAACAATGATGTAAATAAATAATTTAAAAAATGAAATGAATATTAAAATAATTATTGTTATTGTAAATATTAAAATTAAAAATGTTGTTTTTGAACGATTAAACTTCAATGACATATAAAAGTTTAATCAAGGATACGCGAATGAAAAGTTTCTTTATCGAGCGGAATAAAAATCCATATAGTAGTGTTCTTACATTTGTTTGTGCAGAAGCGAGAATGCTCGGCGATCGAGGTGTTATATAAAGAAAGACATCGAGTGATGCCGAATCGAATGAAAAGTAGGTCGTATCGATGCTAACATAGCGCAGATTCTTCATTTTCCTCGAGATCGATATTTTCCCGACGATACACTTTCAATTTTCAATCTGTTTGAAAGCCCACTGAGACGAGTGTCGAACAAATCTTGACGGTCTATTTTACGGTGGCTAAAAGTTTGTCTTCGTTTGTGAAAATGATGATCATAATCATTATTTTTTTATTTATAATTATTAAATTAATTAGAACAAAATCATTTTTTTTATTTTTGAACATTTTTTTTCAGGGAAATTCATTAAAACAAAATTTAATCGAGCAAATTATTTCAATTGCACTATCAAAAATTTTGATAAATTTTTGATAAATTTGTAGATTTTGTGAAAATGTTCAATGGATCAAATAGTAAATTTAATTTTTCGGAGGGAAATAATACTCGAGGCGAAACGTTGAGATTTTATTTAATTTTTTTCATTAATAAAAATCAAGTACAACACAAAAATTGAACTATCAAAAAGTTTTATAAATTCATGGCTTTTGAAAAAATTTTGAAATCGCAAATTTAATTTTTACATGGAAAATAATACTCGAGATGAAACATTGAGATTTTTATTAAAAATGTTTTGAATAAAAAAATCAAGTGAATTGCACTATCAACGATTCTTCTAAACTCGGACCTTGTGTAAAAATCTTCAATCAAACCAATCCAAAATTGAATTTTGAAGAGTAATAATACTCGTGACGAAACATTAAGAATTTTATTAAAAACTTTTTGACTAAAACAATCAAATAAATTGCGCAATGAAAATTTTTTCTAAACTCTGACCTTTGTTAAAACGCAAGCAGATGCTGGCAGACGCATCTTCAATCAAACATAATCGCAAATTGAATTTTTACATGGAAAATAATACTCGAGATGAAACATTAAGATTTTTATTAAAAATGTTTTGAATAAAACAATCAAGTAAATTGCACTATCACCGATTCTTCTAAACTCGGACCTTATATAAAAATCTTCAATCAAACAAATCCAAAATTGAATTTTGAAGAGTAATAATACTCGTGACGAAACATTAAGAATTTTTTAAAAAACTTTTTGACTAAAAAAATCAAATAAATTGCACAATGAAAATTTTTTCTAAATTCCAACCTTTGTTAAAAATGTTCAATCAAACGCAATCGCAAATTGAATTTTGACGAGGAAAATAATACCCGAGGCCGCAATGCGCGTATGAGGCAACGGCCTCCGTTATTACGCGCGAGAGCATCCGGAAATTCCTGTTGAGGCCTCGTGCAAGAACTGGCGGAATCGCTGGAGCGTGGAGAAGAAAGAGAGAAGAAAATGAAGGGACGAGCTCGTTTCTTTTCGATGTCTTTTCTCGTTACTCGCCCCTCCAATCGAAAAGATCCCCAGAGATCCCCGCCGCAAAGGCCTCCGATTCCCGAGTGTGCTCTAAAGAAGAGAAAGAGAAAGAGAACGCGGAAAAAGGGAAAGAAACTGACCCATCGAGAAAATCGTCGAGTTTTTTTCCCCCCAGGCGCATTTTCGAGCGCCATTTTCCTCCCTCGGTACTTTGTTGCATCTCCTGCCATTCGAGTTAAAAAAAAAGAGGGAGGAAAATATGGATGCGGCAAAAAATTGGAGTAGACAGCCTGGCAGACGTCTCAACGGTCTTCGACCTTTTTTACGTCTCAATTTTTTTTCTATTTTTTAATATACTGATGCCAAAGTTATTACGTTTGAAAACTCATAATTATTTGAGAAATTGTAGTTTATTTAAAAAAAAAACATTTAAAATCGAATTTATAGTTAAGCGTTTAATAAAATTTTGCATCAAAATGTATTTTTTTCATCTATGATAACAATTTCAATAATCAATGTACAAATTTTGTATAACGCCGAGTGTTGAATAAAATTTTGCATCAGAAGGTTTTTTTTTCATCAATGATAACAATTTCAATAATCAATGTACAAATTTTGTATAATTAAAGTGGTTGCGAGAGATTTTCAAGTTTTTTCGTATTAATCGAATTTAACGCCAAGTGTTGAATAAAATTTTGCATCAAAATGTTTTTTTTTCATCTATGATAACAATTTCAATAATCCATGTAAAAATTTTGTATAATTAAAGTCGTTGCGAGAGATTTTCACGTTTTTTCGTATTAAATTGCGTTTTTATCAAAAAATAGTTCGATAACGTGAATTTTTTAAGACTAATGAAATTTTTCATGTTTGATTAAGGAGATAAGATACTTAACCTTCGATTAATCAAGTGTATCTATCGCGACATAAGACGCTACAAAATTTACGTATTTCGACATTAAATTTCTCAAAATATCGGTCAATACTTTTTTTTTCTAAAATGTCCAGTTTCATCCAAATTGAAATATATTTTAAATTCAGATTTTTATCTATTATCATCGTTGTTCAATCGACCCTCATAATTCATATATTTGTAAATTTATATTTACTATTGATATCATTCGTGATGGACATCGAAAAAAATCTCGTGTGGCCGAATTAATATTCGTGCGATATTGAAACTCGTTTTACCGATGCTACACCCCGGAAAACCTTTCAATTTTATTGATTTTCAATTTCGTTGGCTTTTGCCTCGATATACACGAGTATATCCATATTTTGATGTATTTATAACGTTGAAATCCTAAAAATCATTTTTTATCTAATATTCGAAGAACATTTTTATCAAGAATTTTCACGTTGAGAAATAAATTGTAATTTGTTTCTTGATAATTAATTTTAGAGCTTTTTTGTGTTAGACTTTTCGAGGAGGTCGAAGTTCGCACGCGGAAGAAGGTACGATCTTGATAAAAAGGACCTCACGAGGCTTTCTGACCTTTTCGATATTTTCCTATCGATCCGAGGTAACTCGTACCATTCCCTGTAGCACTGTTTTTACTATATACGTGACTCTGTCTATCTCGCATTTATTCCTAGACATGTGAAATGATTTATGATTTAACATTTTTTGTACGAGAATAAAATAATGGTTTCACTTCAGATCACGAAATTTGAATTTAAAATTTCAAGGTAACTCGGACGTGGGCTAATTTAAATGGTGCTTGAAACTTTCGTTAACATCGTTTACGTATATGTAAAGGACGAAAAAAAATTTTGAACGAAAACGAGTTTTTAAAATGCATTTTTGTGAATGCAAGGAAAATTTATGAACTTTTCTATAAGAGGCTGTGTTAAATTTAAATTTAAAGTTTTTACTTTGAATTTTTATAACTTTAAACTTTGATATCTTTTGAACCATTCAATGAATTAATTTCTAATTTTGCAAATTTTGTAATCTTATGATATAAAATTTTGTAATATACGAGTAAGTTTTCATAAAATCTGTAAAAATGGCAAATGCAATTAAATCCACCAATTCCAGCACCTCCTATTCGTACTTCCTTCTGCTCTTCTTCAGATTCGATTTTTCCATTATATCATATAAAATTGTATTAATTTGCTAGTTTTGAAAAATTAGCTGACACCCGTCATTATCGTCGTTTTTATTCAAAATATATTTAATTCGTCAAAAAGCCCTGCCAGGCGATGTACCACGGCCACGACAGGTGAAGGGAAAGAATATTCTTGCAAAAATAAACTCCCGTCTAATAGTTTTAAAATAAATTATTAATAATTCTTTTTTTGAAATTTTTTATCAAATTTTTTATGACACTAAATTTTGGAAAAAAATGAAATTTATTTATTTTATTAAAGAAAAAATTATATTAATTGAAGAAAATTATTATAAAAATTATTATATTAAAAAAAAAATTAAATTTATACAAAATTCTTTCGAGACATGAGAATTGAAGGAAAACCGATGACAAAAATGGATATTTTTGTCAATTTCACGTGACTTTACCTCAAGAAAACATTTCTCTCGAGAGCTCGTCTGGACGTATCATAAATGCATCTTTCTCCTTGCTTTACCTTTTTCTTTATCCTTTTTACATTCGCCTCGTCGTCGTCTTTGTTCATATTCCGTTTGAGATCCCAGGTTTACCTTTTTCCAGTTTTCCTTCACTCTTTTTTTCTAAAATGTATGCAAAACTGTTAACGGTTTTCATTTTTTCTCTTTTCTCAAGTCGAGCTTCCGTGAATTACAAATTACATGAAAACAAAATTTACTAGATCCAGCCATAATTAATACGACTCGTTAAAATTAACTCTATTTCTTCTACTTGAGAAAAAAAAAACAAAATTACAAACGTCATTGAAATGTTTTAAACCTCTGCAACCAGCGAGAGATAAACCAGAGGAAAACGAGCTGGAAATAAAATGAAAATGGATGAACGAAGGATCGTGCCCGAGTAATAAAAGAAGAAAGTGTGCGTGAGAAAGAGAAGAGCGAAGATGATGAAGCAATAAAAGTACACATAAAAAATCTCATCCCATAGTACGTACTATTAGAAAAATCTTTTTTTTTTAACTAACGTGAGGAGAGGAGGAAATGAATCAGTACGTATTATTAGAAAATTTTTTTAACGAACGCAAAGAGAGCAAAATATACAATAATAATAATAAAAATAGAATGGAATGTTGAAAAAAAAATTGAATAAAATTTTTCATTTTTTTTACTTTTTTTTGTTTTTTTGTTTGTTCGATTTGAGGCCCGAAACCCTCAGGTGCGCGCTTTCCCCTTTCTGTCTCCTCGCGTATAATCTCGTTCCCTTTTTCTCTCGCACGAGCGTGTGTGCATGCTCTCGAATTCGCGGAGAAGGGATAAAAGTTCCGTTATCCTCTCGGTGAATATGACGCGCGTTGAGGAAACGTGCGCTCGATTTCTCGCGGTTTCATTCCGATTTTCATGAAAAAGGAAGAACAAAAAATGTTTTTGCAACGAAGCATCGGGTCGGGTCTTTTAATTGGCTATTATTCGAACTTTTTAACAATGGTACTGAATTGGTTGAAAGTTTTGAAATGGGAAAAATGACAGAAAATGGAAACGATCGCTGCGTTGTACAAATTTATTTATTTATTTATGTAAAAATTTATTTGTTTACTTTTTATTTTATTTATTTTATTTGAAGTGGAAATGAAATTAGAACATTTTTTCACAAACAGGACGCGGGAGTGAGAAATAAAGTGGCAGATAGCAAGCGCGAATAATCGCCGGTAGACCGGTTCGCAAATCCTCGCGATCCTTTTCACGTAGCGCGTACGTACAAAGGGACCGAGTACCGTTTGTTAAATAGTCATTCACATTTACACATAGTCATGAACGCAAATATTTTTTTTTTTCATTACTTTCCTGTTTTGTGAACTCAGATTCGTTTTAATTTTCTTATCAACAAGAATTATTTAAAATTATCTAAATTATTAAGTAAATAATTATTTAAATTTACGTTGATTTTTTTATTTTCAATTTCTCCAGATTGAAAATTTTTGTGAATATTTAAACTTGAAAATGTTATTTTTGAAGAGGACGAAATTTAAAAAAAATAATCACAATTTTGACAGTTCAGTCAACAAATTAATGCGACGTAATAAAAAATGACATTCGAAAAATAATGAAGGAAGAGAAAATAAAAATAAATCGCGACTCCAGGGAGTTTTTCAGGCGGAAAAAAGTTATTTGAGCTCTTACTGGAAGAGTGGGAGGAAAAAGGTTGTCAGAGAGGAGTAAAACGTGCCGAGAGACCTTTTCAAAGAATTTTTGAATGTCACGACACTTTTATGCCGTCAGAGAATTCTTCCTTCCTTCTTTTCTACCTTTGTTTTCCTTTCTTTCGATTTTTGCAACCCACGAGTCGACTGGACGACAAAATAAAACACTGGTGTGAAAACAAATTTTTTTCAGAGTATTGAAAAAAAAATTATTCTTTTTAATAATGAAAAAATATATTTACGATTTTGGTTGCCAAAAAAAAAAGGAAATTTTCTCTCTTTGTTGCTTCTCGTCTCGGTTGCACACGTGATAACGTCATCGACCCGTATAGCGAGCACCTCGAAACCTGAGAACACGCGACCTTGAAAATGTTTTTTCTCTTCCCTCTTTTCGGCACATCATCGAATCCGGGCTTTTTATTTCCAACCTAATTACGTAAGATACGTAATTTCAGCAAAAAAAAAGAACAAAAGCCCTCGAGCAAGAGAAAAAAGAAAACGAAATCTTTGATCTCTCGTAATTAAATAGTGACTCGAAGCTGGAAGTTTGTTTTCTCATATGGGAGGACGTCAACACATGTCGTACACACTAAAATAGATTGCACAACATTGAATGTAGTGTAAGCACTATTTATAGAAAAATGCAAGAGTTTCGTATCTTCTTATGGAGTCCGAAGGCTTCTCGCTTTAAGATAAAAGGAGAAACGAGTCCTTCTCTGTCTCTATTTACACGTTTCTCTCTTTCTCTTAATAAAATCTTTACGTCTTGAAATATCGATGAGCACGCGAGATAGCAGTCCATTCTGACGTAATACTTTTGATAACCATCGCACGTAATCAAGGAAATACTGCATATTTATATTTAAATATTTATATGTAAATTTTATGCTTGAATATTTACAGATGCACTTTTTAAAATTGAAAGAATTTTGTGTTTTTCGAAAAGATTTTTTTTTCCATTTTTCGTTTTCAAGGAATAAATAAAATGGTTGTGAAAAATAAAAATATATTTGTGAAAAAAATAGTCGGTCGCTTAAATGGAAAAAATAATTTTTATCTTAATTATTTTGATTTATGCTAAAATTAATCTTTTTTGGAATAAAATATATTTTTTTTCATTTAATTACATTAAATTAACATCGTAAAATAATTTTGTTTCCAAAACATGAATATTTTAAGAGATAACACCGCTAATAATGGAAAGTAGATATGAAACTGGTTTCGTTTTCACTGAATGCGAAAGTGTAATAGAAAAACATATCCGAGGCTTCACCCTGACTCGTACTTAACCCAGTTAGGAAAAATCAACCGTTCCCACAACTGAGAAGGGAGAAAAAAAATGACGACTCGAGACAACGTCGGACTATCAAATATTTTTGTACCACTTTGTTTTTTTACGATTATCACATATGGCGGACACGCGCTACATCACGGCTCGTTTCTCCTGAAACTTTTTTTATTCTCACCCTTCTGAAATCTTCTCCAGAGCCAATTAGCTTAAATTAGACATTCCTTTGAGATTATACGACCTCGGGACACGAGAGGAAAATTAATTACACTTTTACATATTTTTCAATTCCATTATACAAATAAATGATTGGATGAAAATTTTTTAATTTACACAAAAAATCGGGAAGAAAAGTTAAAAATTAAATTAAAAATAACAAAAAAGTAAAAATCTAAAAATGTTTACATATTTGCAAGACGTAAAAGCAAAATTAAGTAAAGAAAAATAAAAGTTTGGAAAATTTGATCCGTAATGAGCTCTAAATAAAAAAATTATTTAACTAAATTACGCAAATTTTCAATATTTTTATTTAAATGTAATTTTTTTACACACCCGTTACATAATTCGCGCACACGAATGCATGTTGATATATCCGGTGTCAGAAAAATTAATGTGTCCAAAATTATTTATTTTTTACCCAAAAAAATAAATTTTCATATTTTAAAGTTGCAGTTCAATCTGAATTGATTGTGTTTTGTCGTGATTTTGGTCATTTCTACTCTGCTGTTTATCCATTTTTTTTCCGTTTTCCATTTTTTCCCTCGAAAAGATGAATTTTCCGAGACTCAAAGTTTACTTTGGACGCGTGTGACTCGGCTCGCACGAAAGGACGTCTTGAAAAGAAAGTAGATTGCATTTTTCATACGTCTCGGTATAAAAGTGTCTCCCATCGCGAAAGAATCTTCCTCGTACTTGAAAAGCAAAAAGGGAAAAGTCGAAAAAAAAAATTCGTCGCGACGCAAAAGTGCGTATCAGGACGAATTAAAATTCATTAAAAACTTGTACAATTTTTTCATTAGAATTAAAAAATTAGAATTCACAAATCCGAAAAATCAGAAGCTTTGATATTGTTTTACCTCATAAAAAATAATTTTTAAATCTGATCAAAAAATTGATAATAAAATTCTGAAAAATTGCGAGCGCTGATCTTTCGTCTTATCTCGGCCAAAGTTATTTGCAAATTCGAATAACATGAGTAATTTGCAAAAAGAAAAATATCGGAAGGAAAGATAAAAGGCGAATAATGAAGAAGCAAGGTGTGAAACGAGGCCATGGGGATAATGCACGAGAAACAGGCTGCGAGAAATTATTTTTAAACCTCTCGCACTCGATTATTAACCACCACAACGTTCATGAACGATATACTTAGAATTTCCAGCAACTCCTTCATTTCATGAATTCCCATCAATGGATCCATCTGAAATGGGATTATTAAATTTCATATAAAATTTTAATCGCGAGCCATTTGAGTGCAACTCTCAGGAATAATTAAACTAAAAGTAGTTTGAGAAGTAATTAAACTAAAAGATTTTATAAATTTGTAGTTCGAGCACGACCGAGACGATCGAAACTCATAAAAAATTAATATGGCGGATGTAATCGAATCGAGGGACGTGAAAGCTCGTCTCGGAAGTTTCGTTACTTATAGGAGCTTCGACGAAGAAGTCGGAATGACTTCCTGTCTCGATAAATCCACCTGTCATCACTCTCAATTCCAATCTATCCATATTGAACGTGCACGTATATGTATGTGTATGGTCTTTGCTTACAAGAGTGCTCGTAGACTGGACAGACGTCTCTCCGCTTCGTTAAACCGTTTTACAAGCACGCCTCGCTCTCTCCCTCCCGGTTAATTAATTCAATTTCCATTCGACGTCACGTCACGAGGAAATTTGCAAAAAGAAGCTCCGTTCGCTTGAAAAACCTTGACACCCTTCGTTAAATCGTATCTCATTCGATTATTTCAAGAATGTTTCATTCAATAATCCGATGTAAGCTTTTACCTTAAAAAAACTCAATTAAGGTGGTTGATCAAGTATTCTCTAGTCAAAGGAGAGTCCGCGTAAAAAATTTTTGAAAGTTACTTTTTTCTGTTTTGGATCACAGGAAAAATAATTGTTACTACACTTCAAAATATTCCACCGAGAATTACTGTCAAAAAGTTGTCAGGAGAAT